>JAQGAC010002043.1:0-11504 GCA_034696585.1 Isotomurus maculatus
TTTTCACTTGAAGCTGCTTTGAAGAGCAGCCAGGTTAGCCTTCGTTTATTGCTGCTATTATTGCACAGAACAAATCTGCATTCTCAGTTTATATGCACTAGCTTGATTTCAATCTCATTGAACGCCGAATGCAAGAAGCACCAACACAACTAAACAACACACAATCGACTTGCAGCAAAAACTAAAACCATACGAGGCTACGGGTGACTATGCACAATATAGTCTGTCTGCAAAAAGCAGAGGTTATCCACCCTCTGGTTTGCATTGGCAAACTGCACTTTTAAGTAATTCAACTCTTACTATTAGTCTCAGTGCCAACCTAACTAGCAAATTGTTAGACTACCAATATGCGCCTAACTCTAATATTGGCATTCGTATTGTAAAGAAAATATAGTTTCTTATACATTCATTCAGAATTTAGACCCCAATTTTGAAGAGTTTGTCATAAAGCCATCACAATCCTCATATGCACAGAAATTCACATTACTTCATAGAGAATTACTCTGCACACTAATAATTTTTCTAATTATTTCAGTAATCAATCAGTCAACTTTTTTCCTGGGTTTTGCCAACGAAAGAAAACTCTACAACAAAAATGTTTATGAATCATCCACCGTATTTTTCCTCATCAGAATTAGCAGTTTACCAGCATCCATAAGAAGGTAAATTTTGCGGTGTAGTGAGAAACTATGCAATATTTATGCAATGGGAAAGCTGGGCAACACAACACATTATTTCCAAAGAACTGGAAGTCTTAAAAAGTAATCTGGATCAGGTGTCAGGATTAGACTCAACAACTTGAACTCATGCTTCTTTCACTAATTGCACGTTGACCACACTGTGTCACCCAACAATTCTACAAACTTACTACGATACTACAATTTGTTATAATATACGCAATAATTGATTTCCTTTTATGTTTCGTACTTCAGTTATTGCATATTGCATTCTCTTGATTCCCTAGACCCTACCTAGAGAACGAGCAGTAGAGCAAAAATGTTCCTCCAAGTAAAGCTTACTACACTTGATTTCATTATGTAACGTCTGCTACTAATAATAGACACAGATTAAAATGGAGCAGTTTGAACACCTCCTCCTTACACTTCTCAAATGACGCAGATACAGTCTCATAAAATGCAGCTAATGCAACATACAACGTAGCACAACGGTAGAAAATTAAATTATAATAAAAACGGATTCAGCTTTATCTAATCCAGTAAGATACATTACTCACCGTATAGTCTCGGCTATTTCGTGTCCTCCGTCCACTCGATCCTGTAACAGAAATCACATACGTCAAAGTAAACATTAAATCAATAAATGTACAGTCAGTACAGTTCTTGAAAATTCGACGTTAACTTTATGTTGAAATTATACAAATATAGGTTAATAGTGGTTGAAAGCAATCAAGTAATCCTACATGCGGGTAAACTAGCAGATTGCATAATTGATCCCTCATTTTATTGGAACTTGTTCTGTGGTGTTGCATTATTGAGCAATACTCCTCAAGTCTCCTTCTGCTCAGAGTTTCCCAGATAATTGTCAACATAGTTAATGAGTTCGAAACTCGGAAAACCTGACTGGCTTACTATTAACAGGACAATATCGATAAATAATTCCTTGGACCGCCACTACTATCATTCATTCATCAAAATTTTTAACAGTGAAAACAACTCATTACAAACTGCAAATGTGAATACTTCTGCTTAACTAGTAAACACAACAAATAATCAAATAACCAAAAGCAAAACAAAACAATCACCACTCAACAATTAATAATTTCCTTTTCAATCAATGAACCAGCTGTATCACAACCAATTAACTATTAACCTATCACCATATCCTTGTATGTATTCTAATGAAATATATCTCGTAAAATGCACGATTAGCACAATGGACTTGATTTTTACTTCACGCAAGATGCAACTAATAATCCCATAAAGAAAAGCAAATAGCTTTTTAAACTCTACTAAAAATGTAATGACTCGTTTTATATTCCAGCAAAAGGGTTCATTGTGCTAATTACGACTTTCTTTCTACAATTCTGATATTTACTCCAGTTTATCTTCACTATTACGGCATCTAAAATTAAAAAATTCACGTAAACTACCAACTTAAATAAATCAAACTCACCTTGCCACTTCCAACACTACTTAATGGCCACTTATAAACCATCGGTTCAGCCCCAGCAGGACTGTGAAGTTTCAATTCTTGTGCCATGATCATCAATCCAAAGTGTCGACGACACCCGTCCACTTCTATTTAATCCACCCGTACAAAAAAACAACGTCGCCGTCGACACTTCCTCCACCTCCTCGTGAGTCACGTCACAGTAACTTTCTATCCAACTTGGTCAACAACAGGACACCCTCACAAAAGTGTGACCTGTGTGACCAACAACTGCAACCCCCACTTTCAAAACCAAACAACGATCGCACACTCACTCTCACACAACAAAACTCCGCGTGACCCGTGACCCCCTCAACTATTCGGCACGTCTGAACTAATTTTCGAAACTCTACCCTTCGTCGCACGAACTGACACCATCACCACTGCTACCACCACCACTTAAGGTAAGAAAAACACCAGGAGGTGTGGGAGGAGGAGTAGCAGATGTCCCGTCTTCATCTTCCCTTCATTTTCTTGTTCCTTCGCCACCGCCACCACGACCACGATCAACCACGACGACACTTTAGTCACCCTCTCCGTCACATTTTTGACGTGTGTACAATATACGATACACAAGCCAGCATCCTTTTGTCCCAAGGAATGATGATGATGATGACACTCGAGGTATTACTACTCGGCCTCCGTCAAAACAAAACATACGAGGAAAAGGAAAACAACCTCTCTACACAATCACTGGTGGTTTTCCCCCCTTGGCAGTACTAGTTGGAAACTCTGACTTGGTACAATGCAATTTCCAACTAATTTTTCAGTTTCCGAAGAGCAGTCTTTTGGTAAAATTTCTATTTTGGAGGAGAAGGATGGCTTTCGTGGTGGATGGAGGAACGACGAACACTCCCAGCACAGTCCCAGCAGCAAGGATCGCACAACCAACACATACAAACCTACCGGACCCGCACGCCATTCAGCCCTAACCTGCACTGCCTGTGCACCAAGAAACGAGGGAACAGCAGACACACCACCACCATCAACTCCGTTTCTGTCCTTATAGACACACACACACATACACACACTTTACTACACACAAGATCCACAGCCAAAATTCAGCCTCTCAGAGAAAACACGCTCGTTTAGGTGGATGTAGATAGACGACGGATCTCTCCACTATAAAACTATAATATACGCGCTGATCCGACGTACAGGGGAGGCACAACCTCATCCGGCAGCTCTTTCCCCCCAGGAGAAAGCAATGATCACCTTTGTCTAGATTCTCTAGATCCTAGCATTTTTTACGTGGCAATTTCCAGTGTGCCTTGATGCCAGATATTTATTTTTTAGCAATTTATTAGTTCAGTTTCAATTCAGCTGTAAGCAATTACATTGGAAGCTCTACATTTATTTTAAAACTCCGTAAACTTAATTGGTGTCATATAATGAGAGCGACTTTCATAATTAAGGTCAGTAGGAAAGCTATTTAAATAAAATCGTACTTGCAGAGAATGCAGAGATGTGAATATTGTAAATCTATTGTGATTCTAAAACCTAAATTGCATGATGTAGCATTGGAACCAAACCAGAAAAATGGCTGTGTTATAGTTTGAATTTAATAGCATGAAAGTGAAAGCATGCACAAAAAGCATATAAACAAACATAGAACGAGTAATTGTTTTAATACTTGTTGTTTTATTTTGATTGAATTCTTTGACAGAGTCTGCATTGGCCCGTAGAGGATGGTAGATCAAGTCCCCAATGCGCGTAAGAATGAAGAGCAATAAGGCAAAAAGGGATGAACGAAGAAACTCTCTCATCATCTTGGTTGAGTGTGGCACGTACACACGAGTTCATCGCTTTCCAACAATAATTCCTTTTGTATATCAAATGCTACCAGAGCCTCCTCACCAAAAGTCCAATGCACTCTTCCACTCCCCTCCCCACGTCCCCCGGCCCACCAGTTTAAGCATCCTCACATCCATCGCCCAGATCCACTTAACTAACATCACCAGGTTTCGAGAACCCGAGTTCCAACCTCCTCCAAAGCAGATTTCATGAAACCCCGTGTGTCTTTTAAGACGCACGAGGTATGGGGCCTGTGGCTTGGGCTTAGTGAGTTGGAAGCCCAGCCTTGGAGGCGGGTAGGACGTATGTAGTCTGTAATTAGAGGGGACGAGGGATGGGCTGACTTTGAGAGAGCAGGACGAGCTTCAGTTGACCAAGACACTGCCCTTCAGCAATGGCATGGCGGATTCTATTCAGCCCAGACAACTCAGGTAGGGGAGTCCCCCATGCGGATCTTTAAGTGGAGTGAACTCTCTTTTTTATGCTGCTGGGTTCGTGGGATTATGTAACAGGTTGTGCTGCCGATGCCACGGCTATTGGGGTGCTTACTATAAATTCTTATTTGGTTTGAGTATATTTTATTGCAAGTTCTTTAGGTAGACTTACCGAACGATTAAGTAAGGAGTTAGATTTTTGTACTAAATGAAATCATGTCGCGTGATATCACGTTCGTAAAACATTTGCACAAGTTATGATGACATGAGAATTTTATTTTCATTTTGCTACTGTACGTCATTTTGTCCAATCGCAACAAATTAACACCTTGTGCCTTGTACTTTTTTATAGTTCTCTAATGCCTTTTCAGTGGCTTGAGATGCTAAGTTAAGTTCTATCCATAAATAAGCTTTTGCAGAAAACTGATTGCAAAATTCATTTTATTAGCAATCGTCAGATTTTTATTTTAGAAAATAGTGTACAGAATGGCTCATCACAAGAAATATCATCTCCCACTATGAAAACAATAATTTGGGGTTTCTTTTGTTCCCAGAAGCATAATATTATTCAAAGATTCTTAGATTTCTTCATTACATGCTTTGCACATATTCTCCACACAACTTTCGCACACAGTATTAGTCAATAGTAAAAGTTTCTCTCAGTTGTGGTCTTGGAGGTAAAGGATTCAGTAAAGGATAATTCACACGGCAATGAAGTGAAAATACTCGTAAGAGAATTACTTTCTATTCCCCAAATTACCGAGCTCAGAGGAGCTCAAGTTCTTTATGAGTGACATAACGGGCATTCCTTATGATTTAAAAAAAATAATAAAATCGGCTTCATCGTGTCGTTAGTACGTAGTATCTGGGAGAGTCAGAAAGAAAAGTCAAGAAGGACTAATCCCCACGGGGCTTATTTTCTTTGCTGGCTGGCTAAGTTCCGTCATACGATGTAGTTCGAGTGATACTTTCTTTTCGGCCCACTTGACGCTCAAGCATAGTCATTTCTCCCAGATCTCTCACCCATTTATCTCTTCACGTAGTTTAAAAATGGGCATCAAAATATTAACATTCATAAGGTTGAGAAGTATTTGTGATGGTTTGCGAACTGGATTTACTTCTAGGCTCCTCTAAATCTGTCTCAGTAAACTCTACTCTATATAGAAGTTTCGGGCTAGGTTGGTATGTTCTCATCCCTTCCTCGTTGTGAAATGTAATCAAGATTAATGAAGATGCGGTTCGTAAGAAGGGACTAAACGGAGAAAAATTCGGGTCGTGTCTTAAGATATGTCGTATCAGAGATTCCCCATGTGGGCCACTTTCTTCAGCTGGCTCCTTTTCTCAGCTTTTTCGGTTATATGTGCCTGTATAATAGATTTTTAGAAGGTCCGGGAGAGCTCTAAACGGATCAGCACCAGGGTCTTTTATCACTCATGTATAAATAATAAGGAATTCACGTCATGATTCAGTTGTCTTTATATTAGCGTCATCAATATCTTACTTTTCTCATCAGTCCAGAATCGCCAGTGCTTTAGACTATAGTTTCAGCGGAAGAATGCATCTTTTATCAATGCCCCTTTCGTAACTAACTACATAATAGTGGCATTTCTTTTATTCTGTTTACTGGTTGCTGTTCCAGTTTCACAGTTATGTGGCTAACTATTTTTGTTGCTCTGTGGATGCTGTTTGCACTTACAACTTACTCCTTCTGGGTCAAACAACGTCCTTAATAGAAATTTTAAGTGTGAAAGCAGAAAAGATTAAGAAAATGATACCCTATTAGTAATAGACAGTTTTTTAAAAAACAAAATGTTATCATGGTAAGAATTTTATTAGAGCCAAATAATTTTCAATTCAATTTAAAGGAAATCAGAAAACATTTGAAAAACAAATTGCACTGTGGGTAAATTGATTGCACTGCTTCTGTTGCTTTTAATAAATTGAACTACTGCTTCTGACTTTAAATAGACCACAAACGATGACACCAGCTCGGAAAAGGGAAGAATAATACGAAAGAATTCAAATATATTTGCAACAGCAAGCACTTAGCTAAATCACAAAACTAAAAAGTTTTTTTCTCTCAAGCCGTATAGATTTATTTGCCTCGAAGAGATCTAATGACCATATCAAATGTAATTTATTATCAGTAAGCACCGTAATTTTCTGTGGTAATTACATTCTTGCAAGAAACTACTCAATAAATCAAGGCGGTGTCATACAATAAACTCATAACTCCCTTTCAATGTGATGATCTGTTATACTTACGCTCATCAAGATTCCTTGACTATATAGGAAACAAGATACTTTTTCACAAGGTGGAAATAGTTTTTTAAATCTTTCCAATACACACAGTTGACTATTTGATGGTGCAGGCAGATTTCTTATCTTTACACTATCTTTAATACGAAATGAATACATCACTTTCTTGGGTTATATTTCTCATCAAGAAGCCTGTGAGGTCCTTCCGCCAAATTGGGTATAACAAGTAATTCACTCTTTTCAACATCGAATCCTCAGTAATATGCAGTAAATAAATCTTGCTCTTTGTAATGCTCTCCACATTGGTTATTCAAGTTTTTATCGCTCAAATATTAAGTGATGCTAACTAATTATCAACCATCCACTCTCCTTTCCTTTCAAAATCTTTCCAGTGCTACTTGTAATGACAGACAACTGAGATTGAAGCGTCTGCAGTTCTTCTACTGCTCTTGATTCATCAGTTTATTTAAATAGGTTATAAATAATGAAATATAGTGTTCATGGACTTCATTTAAACATGTTACAAACACCTGGGTGTAAACAATTTATCTAATAGTTGCACACATACACACCCGCTCATCGCTATTACAACTAAAACTTGAGTGAAATATGTAAAATTGAAAAATTATGCAGGATTTGCTGTTGAGTGTACAATATATAACATGATTTTAACTCCAAGCTTTCCGCCTTCCTTTGCTGTCTTCATTCGACCTGCCAAGTTTTTACTAGCAGTCACAATTCACCGATGAAAAATAACATAATCAACTCAGTAATTCAGAATATGAAAATTATTCTTCAAGTTGAGAAAGCTGAATCGTTAACCCGTTCACGAATGCACATTGATGAGGTTGAGTCGAAGGAATTGTCCTCATAAAAATAAACAAACAAGCACACAATGTTTACACACCCCAGACTCTGCATCACATTTACTTTGATGATGTGACAGAGACAAAGTTTGAAGTTACGGATCAAAGATTCTTTTATCTGCTTAAGATCTCCAATTAAATATGTTTGCTGCTCATACTTAACAAGCCACAAGGGAGAATTGACAAGTATTTGATTCTTATCTCAAGTCGTAAACGTGCTGTAGACTAGCGAGAAGTCGAATGTAATCTGACAGCTTAAGTGTCTCCTCATTTCCATGTCAGGGTTAATTTATTAACAGAACAAAAGATCCACTTCGTCATAATTTGATTATCCTACTTCACTTGCTTTGACTATAGACTAATAATCACCAGGTTCTATTATGAACCTATTTAAACTTATTGGATACTCATGTCGTCCAAATCTAAATTCAAATCTGTTCATAAACCAGTTCCATAATGGAAACTCGTGCACGGTATAGATAGGATGATGCTCTTGTGTTGTAGTACTATTGAATTTCTAGATTTGCAAGTTAATATATTATCAGTTTTCTATTATTTTGATAATAAATTACACTGCTTTTTAGCACTCACAAACAATAATACCAACCTTCCGTTTCCTCCGTCTAGAGTGCCCAAGAGTGCACACGAAATTCCATTAGGTCGAAGAGCACTAGATTCTAGATGACTAGATCGCTTCATGAGATAAATGGCCTAGTTCAAACAATGGGATGCACTGTTATTGTACGCATTTACATACATTTCGACTAGATTGGAGAGATGCTAATTTATGCATTTCTGAACTGATCCACCCATCTATTACTTCTATTGCTTTTGTTTACCAGAATACTTCAGTGGTTCCCCAAACTTGATGCAGTGCCTCTTGTATAAACAGATTTCTAGCCACTAAGCCAGACTAAACTTTAAATTAAAGCAGTGTCAGTGTGTAGTAGCACTAGCTTTACTAGTTCTCATCAGTGTAGAATTACTTCCAGATCGTCAAACGTCTGGCGCAACTAATCAGTTAAGGAGTTTCATGATAAGCTAAGGAGAATAGTGGTGGGTCTGACACTTCCACCGTAAGAAAATTACAAGGTTGTCTGAATCGAATTTGCATTTCGTAAATTCATGTATTCATTGACACCCCTAGCTGTCTCGTAGCTCATCCCTCTTTTGAAAATCAGACCGTCCCATTCAATTAATAAATTAACAAGTTGTCTTTTAACAAACCACGCGAGAAACATTAACCTTTTGTTTGACTTCTACCGATAATATCGGAAAAGAAACTCAAGTCTTCGATGAACCAGCCTTTAGGGTCAAGAGTCAAAACTCATCTAATATGAATATATTTTTCTAATCATTACTGATTGTTGTGGATATGGCATGCTTTAACGAATTTACGATTCTAGTTTTTTGTGCCCAACAATTGTACGCAGTAAATCTGTCATAAATTTTGAGAATAAAATTTAACCTGGTGGACTTTTTATTGTTTTTGTGTACTCCTACTTTTTGCACATTCAAATTGTGCACTAGAAGTTTTCACCTTTTGTGGAAATGAATATCTTGTTAGTTTTATTCAGTGGCCTTCATTGTTAATTTTGTTCCTCATCATTGTTTGCTGGCGTAATGATCTATATAGAATGCACAAGATATAGGCAGGCGATTATGCAGTGCCCACTCTGAGGTCCTTTTTTCTTGTGGTAGTCTCAATCTCTTGAGAAACGAAGAAGAGAGAACCATACAAACGAGTTCAGAGATGAAGCGCAGCAAGTGAACAACTCTTGTTGGCTTGTCTCATTGACTTGACTCAATAGTCTCAGGTTGACTTGGTTGAAGACACAAGCTGAAGAAGATCTTCAATCAGTTGCGTTAAGATTCCTGGGATTGTCCCATCCAGAGTCAGTCTTAACTTCGACCCCGTCGAGTCAAATGCACAGAGACCCATATTGATCGTGTGTTACCAAATCTATTTCGTTGTGTATCTCCCTGTAATCTCGGCTTGTGAGTGAGCTTCGTTGTGTTGGTTTAAAAGTTTCAAACATTTGTTTGGGCAGTAGAAAGGGAAACCTTAATCACATTAATGAAATGAAGTAGCTCGTGTCGTCCTCGTCTCTTGAGGATTAGGACAAAAGTCTGTTGTTAGCTGATTCTTTGTGGATTGTTCATTCTGGTCACAGACAACGAACCATGCGAAGAAAGGATCAACCCTATTGCCTGACTCCAATCTTATGAAACATTATTTGGTAAAGACTTCTATTCCATTCCTCCTCAATCTGCTTCTATCTACTTTAATGTGATTTGTGAAAAACTCAATGTTTTCGCAAGCATTGCATTTCTTCATGCTTGTCGTCTTTCTCTCTGTTCGTAATTTAAGTGTTAACTGTATGCGCGAATATATCAGTTAAGCTACTTACCTTAAGCAGTGAAAATATTTAATTATTTAAAAAAGCTGTACACCTGCTCATTTAGCGATAATTTTAGGCTCTGAATTTTGTAGTTAATCATTAGCTATAAAGTACAGTAAGTATTAATTTACTCTAAATCTGACGAGCTTTCTGTAACTAAAATAGGAAATAATATAGTTTATTTAACATTTTGAAGTATACAATTATTCACCAAACGTTATGCTTCCAATACTACTTAATCTTTATTGGGCTGCTATAATTGTGACAGTAATTATGATTCTGCTTTTCATTATTTGTCACTGTCTGAATTGTTATTAAAACTTTCGATAGCGATTGTAGAATATAGATTGTACAGTCAGGAGTGTTATGTGAGATGAGATTGATCTTCAGCAAGCACTACGGGTAGTCTCAGGTTGCCTCGTTCGTAGATCTTGTAGCAAAATGTACAATTAATTTTTAGTAAATGTGCTTCAGTGCTAATTCCTCCTTCTGGTTAACTTCAAAATAAGGTCTGAATTTAATTGTAAATTCAACAGCTGAAGCCTTCTTCAAATTATTTCATTGAATTGCTTAATAGGTATGCTTTAGGCATCCTCCAATAGCTGATGTGACAGGAAAAAACCTTCTACTGCGATATTTATCATACAAATGACAAGATTTGGAATCTCATCAATATTTTATATTTGGGTGGAACCAATGAACCATCGCACGAAGCTCAATAAGTCGATTTGTTAAAAGTTGCACGCACGAAACAATATACTGACAATAGTTGATGATAACACACTGGTAATTGTAATTGTAATGCGTGTCTGTCAGTTTAACTTAAATGGATTAGACAAAAGTAATCATAAAGGTCTCATGAATCGAACTACAGACAGATCAACAATTACATCAATCAACTTTGCCATAGATTAACGCACCCTGCTTTCTGTTTCGAGTCGTATCTCCGATTCATCTGGTAGTTTGTTGCTGGGCTTGGTTATAATCAGGCAAGCATTTATTGAATCTCATAAAATATTTGTCTTTCAAATGTACTTATTTTGAGTATTATTATCCATCCTAGTTCTTATATTGTATAATACAGTTAGTACCTACGCAAAGTATCTAATTGAAATGGTAGAAATACAATCTCATTATCATTTCATTGACGATGATGAAGATAAGTATCCTGCTGGGTTTCTTTACGCGACTTGCATAAGTTAAATTTTCTATTGACTTGGAAAAATGCGAATCAGTCGATAATAATATCTATGTATTCAAGAATTGCAACCATCAATCTCCTAATGCAAGCAATCTGTTATAGCAAGTATAGTGTTCATTACGCAGTCCTAAACAAACTACGAGTGAAGTAGTTATTCGATCAGTTTACATTATGCCAACCCAGTAGAGCCTTATTATCGTTGGGAATTTGCTGCCAAGTTTTGCAGTTGCAAAGTTATAAAAATTATTGTATTCAGTTTTTGTTAGCATACTTAATACCTGCTGAGACTATTGAAAGCTTACTAAAATTATGAAGTGAGAGAATCGTTCACACTTTTTGTGGTGATTCAACTGCTCTAGTATTGCAGATGCGACTTTTC
>JAQGAC010002044.1:0-11504 GCA_034696585.1 Isotomurus maculatus
GCTAACCTGCTTTAAAGGCACCCGTCTCCTGGAATCAAAACTCACGTTACGTAAGTATTCCATTCTTATTAGTATTCAAGCGTTTAAAAATTCTGTTTCTTTTATTCCAGGGACAAAATATTGTGCGCCTCGTCATCTGGACTTCGTTGGCCTCTACATCCTCACGGGCGTTGGAATTCTTTATGCCGTTCCTTACTTTTTTACCACATGTCTCACATTCTTCATGTTAGATCACAACCCATGGATCCTTAAAATGTTCCTTCCCTCATCCATCTATGTCGATTCCACTCACCCTGTCCATTTCTTTTTTTTCTGGGTCCTTCGTCCCTTATTCACCTTCATATGCAACTTTGAAACCGTTCGCATCTCCAGCTTTTTCTTCACATATGTCATCCTTGTATACCAGCGATTCATTCTTTGTCTTCATTTACTCTACACAATCAGCCGTGGAAACGTCTTGTCTATCTCAAACACTTATAACTCTATTCAAATCTTGAACAAACTTTGTGTCACAACACAAAATGAATTGACCTTATTCGTAATGACGATTGGGATTGTAACCTTTGTTACATGCCTGCAGGTCCTCGTTCTAGCCAGTAGTTTTCTGCAACTGTACATACTCCTCTTTTTTGCGGTCAGTGCTGCTCTCATCATCGTCCTTGTGGAGGTCACACTTCCCTTTGGCATCGAGTGTTACGAAAATTCCAGGAGTTACAGACATAAATGGGAAAACTATACGAATTTCCGGAGCCGAGGGTGTCGTTGATATTCCATGAGAATCGCTCGAAGTTTTCGCCCTGTATGCTTTCATGTAGGATTTCTTCAGACTAGCTTCTTTACCCTTAAGAAGGGGACAAAAACAACGTACTACAAAACGATGGCTGACTACACAATCAGCCTCCTTCTCTACTTTGCCTCGACACTCAAATGCGATGTTACCAAAGGTGGCTGCACTGCTTTCATCCAAGGCATTCGAACATAAGTGTTAAAACCGCGATAAATTAACCATCGATTTGCCCCTGTAGTGTGAATTGCATAGTTGGCCACTTAATAATCCGCAAGTAAATTACTCCGCGTAAACTTTGTACATGGATACCGGAGTAAGCTAATCGTCAGGTTGGTAGCACCAGACTTCAAGATTTCAGAAGGTGAGGGTAGGCGGCATAATGAAACGTGAGTGTGGAATATTTCTGTAGTATATTTGTGTGACTTGCAGTTTGTTATCTTTCTAATTAAAGATACCCCATTAGTTCCCATGTAGTGTCCAACTTTGACAATCTTGTCTGTTGACCCAATAGTGCCCGATATTATGTGAGGCTTATTTCCGACCTAGGTTTATTGGTTCCCAATCAACAAATTTAAGTGTCAGCTGTAGTTCTAATTTAATACATCCTTTCATGTAAACCAACGGTGGCAGAATTCATAAAGGTATTAACGTAATATTCAATTATCAAAAGCCAGTCTCAAAAAAACTCTGGCGTACCGTTACATTAGTATTATATTATAATTAAAAGCGTTGATGTTAGCAGCCGTCACTTATTCAAGCAAGATGCAAAGTTGACCCGAATATATTTCATCATGAAGACAATACCACTGATATGAGCTATACGCCGTTAGCTTTGAATTACTTTTTAAACGCTGACAGGCGTAGTCAAAATATTACACCTGTAGCTGGTAGACTAAAAATAATCTAAAAACATTAAAGGTAATCTCTATTATTCTACCTTGACACACGTGTAAAGATATATTTCCCTAAAATACAATAAAAACGAATCTACGGAAAACACACATACGGAGTTCGAAATTCCACCGTGCGCATCATCAGCTTCTTTTTCCCCTTGTTCTTACTGGTGTTAAAGTTCAATCATTTCTGTTTACTCCACGACCTCAGTCCATGGACTGCCTTGTGCATTTCAAGGACTTAGAATGCTATTCAAATCTTGAAGACATTCATTTTCCCCACGCAAAGTGAATTAATCTCATTTGTAATGATGATAGGGATTGTGACCTTTATCACGTGGCTTCGGGTCCTCATTTTAACTCGCGCAGCAATTTCCCCCAACAGTACATACTCGTTTTTTCGCAGTCATTGCAGTTGTCATCATTGTCGCCGTAGCGGTCACTGTTCGCTTTACATTTGAGTGCTACGAGAATTTCAAAATTTACGGACATACATGGGCCACGATCACAAATTTTCGGACAATTATCAAAAACAAGGTATAAAAGAACAACTATCGTACCATTGCATTGTATTATAATTAGGTAGGTTAATGTATGTTAATAAAACTTCACTTAATAAAATTCTATGCAAAGTTGACTGCAGACATATTTCATCCTAGATTAAAACAGAAGTTAAATTGAGTAAAAAACCAATAACCCCAAAAATAGTATGCAAATTTGAGTTAATTTAAATATTATAAAAGTTAATACTGTCAAATAACCTGTCTGGTTACTATTTATTTATTTACATACTCAATTTAAGCATTTACGGATGTGAAACAGATGGAAGTCCCTTTCAAGATGAAATCTTTAGAAGTAAGCCTGACTAATACGGCGGAAAAAGTTTGGATCAATTTCTTGCTTTAGGAGTACCGAAAAATATTTTCTCATTATATAAAAAACGTAATATCTATATCTGAGGTATATTGCTATTGATCGGGTTGGAACTTAATCATCTAACAGGCTTGAAAGTTTTCATTTTATTCTAGAATTCAATAACTACTCATCTATTCGACGGTATTTGCTTTGCTTACTGCAAGTACTATGCAGAACAGAACTCTCTTCGTTTCCAGCCTACAGAACTTATAACTTTAAGACTAATTTAACGTGTGCTTCACCTCATACTCAAATGAATATTTAAACGAATTCATCCGAATCGAAATAAAGCCCCAAACTAACTATTGATTATTGAAGAATATAATCACCATTTCTTCCTGTAAGCTAATGTACAGTAGATTTAGCTTCGAAGATATTTACATCTTCTTTCGTTCCAGAATGTCGACATTGTTAATGAAGAAAGCGTTGGATCTGCACTCAATGACATTTGATCGGTTGTTTTCGACTTACCCTTTTGTATGGGATTCAAAATCTGCAACTTACAAACTCAAATTAGAGCGTCGAAATTCGTCGTTTACTCCAAAAGATTGGATATTTTGGGTTCAAAGTCTCCAGCTGGTATTAAATGCAGCACTCCTGTTGAATCGAATCTTCCGAGAGGACTCCTCAATGCCAACTATGGCCATTCTCTACGTTGTCTTCTCCACACTGTGCATATCTTTCGCTCTATATGGACGAACATTAATAGAAAACTTCAAGACCGACATTGGCATCTGCTTTAACGGCATCAATCTTATGGAAACAAAACTGAGGAAACGTGAGTTTTCTATCCTAATTTGTTAATCCAGGCTTATTGACTCCGTTTACTTGATTTTCAGGGGCCAGACATTCTGAATGTCGTAAGTTGGATTTCGTAGGACTTTTCATATTCATTAGTGTCGGAGTTCTCTACCTAGTTCCTTATTTCGTATCTACCTTCCTTGTCTACTTCATGCTGGACCACAATCCATGGATCCTTAAGATGATCCTTCCCTCTTTCATCTTCGACGATTCAACACACCCAATTCACGTCATCTTCTTCTGGGTCCTTCGTCCCTTCTTCACCTTTATTTGCACCTTCGAATCGATGCGCATCCTCAGCTTCTTCTTTAGTTCTTTCGTGATTGGGTCCCGGCAATTCAATCATTCCCTTTATCTTCTGGACACGATCAGCCGAGGGAACGTTTTATCTATCTCACACACTTACAATTCCATTCAGATTTTGAAGACACTCTGTGTCACAACACAAAGTGAAGTAACCTTCTTTATCATGATGATTGGAATGAAGACTTTTGTCTGGTCTCTCCAGGTCATCATCCTTACAAACAGTTTCCTACAGCTGCACATACTCTTGTTCTTCGCGGTCTCCGCAGCTCTTATAATTATACTCGTGGAGGTCACTCTTCCGTGTGCAATCGAGTGCTACGAGAATTCCAGAAATTACAAGCGGAAATGGGCGACCTTTCTACAATTTAGAAGCAGAGAGTTTCGTCATTATTCAAGAAGAATCGCTCTATCATTTCGACCTGTTGACTTCCAAGTAGGATTACTTCGCACACGTTTGTTTATTCTTAAGAAAGGAACAAAAACGACTTACTACAAAACGATGACTGACTACACAATCAGTCTCCTCCTGTATTTGGCCTCAACACTCAAATGCGATGTTACCAAAGGCGGCTGCACTGCTTTCATCAAAGGCAATTAAAAACGCGTTGTTTTGAAATCAATACTGCTATATTATATTTAACAGTTATGAATCCTTAAATAATGACAAGAAAATCAAGGAATAGTAAGTAAGCAAGTAATTTCTACTCTAATTAGTAGCAACCACTGGGTATCGGAAAGTTTCCGACACTACATCTCTATCTCGTGGGTCTCAATCCTGACGATATTCGGAATGTAGTTAATTTATCTGCTTTTGAATCTAACATGTTCCAGTATGTATATGTATGTATATTTATTTTTGGTTGATAACATATTTACGTCCCTAGTCAAAGCCCACATAGTAATAAGTAGAATCTGCAAATGGAGGAAAATATTCGTTGGTCTATCTTTAACAGGGTAATCAGAAGTCGTCATTCGACATTCTTTAGGCATGAAGCGTGTCGCAATCCATCGACTTTTACTTTCAAACGCTAAATTTTGTGACATTTGGAAAGGCCCTGCAAGTAATGAAATTATTTAGTTACATATACTCCCCACTAGTTCATTTTTGGCTCACTAACTTACGTTTAATACCAACTGTCCGGTATCTCCGGACTAGTAAATTATTTCTAAAAAACAAAGCGTTGAACTGATTAATACAAATATCTAGCAGAATAATTAACAATATCTTCAGCTTCCGAACCCATTAATACTTCAGTTGCCCCACAATGTCAACAGCTTAAATATATTTCGACACATCTGTAAAGATACGTCACAAGACCATGATTTAAAATTCCGAAAGATGTGACAAAGAGTGGCATGCGTTCGCCTGAAGTGTTCAACTTTGACACAAAAGTTATTACAATTATAAACCCTTCCTTTTGCCAGCAGGCAGAGCTGGGAGATACTACTCCCTAGAATGTTTATTAATGTGCATGCATTTCAGCATATGTTACCATTTCAACTAGCATATATGAGCATGTTTGAGCCCAAACCGTGAAACCGTTTTGGCTGTAGAACAAGAAGTTGCAGAAATTGTGTTCAGGTTATTTCTGATTTGGAATAAGTTGCTTCATTTAAAGTAAATCAATGGTGACGGAATGTGAACAGGATTTTTATGTATTCTTAAATTTTTATCAAAAGTAAGGCTTAAAACCCACCCCTGGCATACCATTGCATGTGTTGATGTTAGTTGCTGTCATTAATTTAAACAAGAATTCATTTTGCCTCCGAATGCATTTCATGAGGGAAACAATCCGGCTAGTGTCAGCCATTGGTAGTTAGTTTTAAATATTTTTGCTTAAAACTGACTGACGTAGTCAAAATATTGCAACCGTAGCTGGCAGACTAAAACCAACCTTAACATGCAGATTTAAATTACTTTTGGAAATCGCATGCATCCTTGTTAAGACATGTTCAAGAAATGAATTATTGCATGGTTTAGATTAAAACAGAAGTTAAATTGAGTAAAAAAACAAATAACCCCAATAATAGTATGCACATTTGAATTGTTATAAATATTATAAAAGTTAATACTGACAAATAAAAAGTCTGGTTAATATTTATTTATTGACATACTCAATTTAATCATTTACGAATGTGAAACAGATGGAAGTCCGTATCAAGATTGAAATCTTTAGAAGTAAGTCTGATTAATACGACGGAAAAGGTTTGATCAACTTCTTACGTTAGGAGTACTGAAAAATATTCTCTCATTATATATAAAACGTAATATTTATATCAGAGGAATATTGGTAATGATCGGGTTGGAACTTTAATCATCCAACAGGCTTGAAGAAAATTTTCATTTTATTCTAGAATTCAACAACTTCTCATCTATTTGACGGTATTAGCTTTGCTTACTGCAAGTACTATACAGAACAGAACTCTCTTCGTTTCCAGCCTACAGAACTTATAACTTTAAGACTGATTTAACGTGCGCTTCACCTCATACTGAAATGAATATTTAAACGAATTCATCCGAATCGAAATGAAGTCCCAAACTAACTATTGATTATTGAAGAATGTAATCCCCATTCCGTCTTGTAAGCTAATGTACAGTATATTTAGCTTCGAACATAGTTACAACTTCTTCCGTTCCAGAATGTCGACAGTGTTAATGAAGAAAGCGTTGGATCTGCACTCAATGACATTTGATCGGTTGTTTTGGAAGTACCCGCTTTTGTGGGACTCAAAATCTGCAACAATTAAAGTTAAATTTGAGCCTCAAGGTTCATCGTTTACTCCGAACGATTGGATATTTTGGGTTCAAAGTTTCCAACTAGTTTTAAATGCTGCACTCCTGTTGAATAGGATCTTCCGGGAGGACTCTTCAACGCCAACTATGGCCATTCTCAACGCTGTGTACTCCACAATGTGCATATCTTTCGCTCTCTACGGACGAACAATAATTGAAAACTTCAAAGCAGACCTTGGCAAATGTTTTAATAGCATCCATCGAATGGAAACAGAACTTAGGAAACGTGAGTATTCTTTCCTCATTTGTGAATCAAGTGCTTAGAGACTCTGTTAATTTTAATTTCAGGGTCCAGGCATTCTAAATGTCGTAATCAGGATTTCGTAGGACTTTTCATATTCTTGAGTGTTGGAGTTCTCTACCTCATTCCTTATTTCTTCTCTACCTTCCTTATTTACTTCTTGCTCGACCACAACCCAAGGATCCTTAAGATGATCCTTCCCTCCTTTATCTACAACGACTCTATAAATCCTGTCCGCTTCTTGTGCTTTTGGGTCCTTCGTCCATTCCTCACCTTCGTTTGCACCTTCGAATCGATGCGCATCCTCAGCTTCTTCTTCAGTTGGTTCGTGCGGGGGTCGCAGCAATTCAATCACTGCCTCTTCCTTCTGTACACGTTCAGTCGTGGGAACGTTTTATCAATTTCAAACACGTACAATTCCATTCAGATTTTGAAGACACTCTGTGTCACAACACAAAGTGAAGTAACCCTCTTTATCATGATGATTGGGATGATGAATTTCGTAATGTGTCTCCAAATCATCATCCTCACGAGCAGTTTACTACAGCTGCACATTGTCCTCTTCTTTACAGTCTCAGCAGCTCTCATAATTATACTCGTTGAGGTCACTTTTCCCTGTACAATCGAGTGCTACGAGAATTCCAAACATTACCGCCACAAATGGGCGACCTTTGTACAATTTAGAAGCAGAGAGTGTAGTCGTTATTCCAGAAGAATTGCTCAGGCATTTCGACCTGTCGACTTCCAAGTAGGATTACTTCGCACACGTTTTTTTATTATTAAGAAAGGAACAAAAACGACCTACTACAAAACTATGACTGACTACACAATCAGTCTCCTCCTGTACTTGGCCACAACACTCAAATGCGATGTTACCAAAGGCGGCGGCTCATCTTTCATGAAAGCTGGTGAAAAACGCGTTGCTTTATAATCAATGTGACAATATTGCAAGCAGGTTTTATTCTTTTTGAAAATACTGATTTTTGTTTATGAATAAATTATCGGTTTGCTCTGGCGGTTTTTGAATAAATCAAATCCAGGTAAGATTCCATAATGGCTGACTTGTCACAGAATGTAAAATGGTTTAATTACAGAATATGGTAATTATGTGTCTTTAGAAGTAGCTTTCGACACTGTCGAAATAAAGTGACATTCTAAATTCAAGAATTACTTAGATATTGACTGCAAGAATATGTTGAAAATAAATGTATTGGCAGAAAATTATGTTTACGTAAAAAGCACTATCCACTATTCTACCTTCACTCATGTTGCCACAAATGATAGGTTCAATCACTTATCTCACATTCAATCTATCGAAAATACTTACCTGTAGAGAAATACTTTGTACACCAACAGATTCATTCGTCATGAATAAATTGTTTCTTTATAAACGACAACATATATGCACCCTTTCATGTATAGACAGTGTAAATGATAACTCTTAAAATATTGTTATCTCTATACTTTACTTAAGTCTTGTCTGCATTCAAATCCTGTGATGTAACCTTCCTTAAGGCCAGCTACCTACTGGTTCTAAACGTTTTCGTAATTGCACACGTTTTGACCAACATGATTGAACGTGATTTCTGTAAAATTACTAAAGTAATGTCGTTTAAATGTTACCTATTCATCAGTCAGAGGTAAATTCTGATCAAACAATAGGAGGATTTATGATGAAAAATTGAAATCTTAGCAGCAAAATCTAGAGAACTACGTATGATCCCAGTAATTTGCCCAATAAGCATTTAGTGTATTAATACTCTGAATAGGATTTAAATGACACTTGAGAATGGGTAGAAGTGCGTAGCTAAAATGAATCTAAGCAGCGCACAGAAATGAAAGAACTTTTTGTAAGCACGCAATGTCATGTAAACGTGATTATCAGTGAAAGCAGTTGCACACATGAATTCATTAGAGTGGAGCAGAGAAAAATGTTTATATTTTACGACTTATTAAAGTGTGAATAATTTACTGTGAAAATGTCCAACCTTCACAGATTAGTTGGACATAAAGTTCTTTGGAGCTTTTAAGGTCAACTTAAATTAGATAACATTGATTTAAATTCTGAGAAAACTGTCAGCGGCTTTGAGTTTGAAGAAGATAATTTAGCCAGTAGTGTTATAGGCTCCATCAAATGCTCGTTAATTCTAATGCTTCATTGATTACTGTCTAAATCCATTGTTGTAATTAATGATGCCAGTTAAAGACTTGTTCGGCTTATTCAAACATTAATTCATATAATAGAGATTGATGATTCACTTTGTGAGAGCGAATTATCATCTGACATCCTGTAGTTGCCTGTAGAGAATATGCTTGAAAACCAAATAGAGCAGAACCATCGAGTGATATGAATTTTAGTATACCCCAGCTGCGCTCTTATCCGGTAGAGACATCCAATTACTTAGGTACTTCTTGAATCATCATTTCACTAAAAAAATACGTAATGCACCATCTGAGGTTTTAAGAAGTATTGTTGCTACAAGTTGAGGCCTAATTCACATTTTTCATAATATTTGGTATTATTTGAGTAATTTCAACAATCACTACTTCTATCTGTAACCGTATTTATTGAAATTCTTGGATTACTAAGAATAAATCATGCATATTGTTCTTGCATGACATAATACAAAACATACGAGAGGCATCTTATACGATAAACCTTTTTTGAAGCATGAAAGGCAAGAGATAGATTTGCATGTTCAGTAGTGCACTAAAGTTTTGTGGTACATGTCATACTCCTCAGCTCAGCTTGGTATACAATACAACAATAAATTTCAATTCTCGAATAAGTTAATCTACTTGTGATCTAGCCTTTGGGATGCTGTGTAAATGTGTATATGCTCCAATTAAAAAATCACTTTTATTAAAGTCAGAATATAACACTAAAAATGTCCAAGCATGCATCCATGCAATGTAAACCAATTACAAACACTATAAAGTCAGTTCACTCAGCTTTAGATATGTTTGGCCTGAAACTACAATGTTTTTATTTCAATGAGGGTGAGTTTTTTAGAACATCATTGTTTGTTTTCTACGTAAACAGGTCACATTGATATTTCATATTGTATTCAGTGCCAGAATTTTGCGAAGAATATGTGGAATTTTACGTTGAAAGAGGAAAGTTTATCATATTAAGTTCAATGAAGTCGAATTAGATTTAAATCCTGGAATGTATACATTTTTGTTACAATGGAATGGGGGTTAATAGTTAAATTACTGTGAATAATGTATGCATTCCCTATGGGTTTTCCATTACGACTAAGGATGTATGCTTAATAAAAGAATACTTCCATGCTCTCGGTTAAGCAGTATGTGCCGACGCAGGGGCTTATTTGGCTCCAGAAGTTCATTCATTTTCTGTGAATGTATGTCTGCTGCTAGGTATACCAAAGTATACAACTTCAGTTGGCTTTTATATAAATCACAGCAGAAGTCGATTAACTACTCGTCACACTTAATCTGGAGCAGTAGTTGGCAGTCTTTCATAAAGCTTAATTCTTAAGTTAAACAATTCTCATACAAAAATGAAGGTAATTATTTGCCAAGTTTTAATTCTTGGAGTGTTTGTTTGTGATGGAATTTGGGGGCAACTTGACTCTCCATTACCTGAATCAGACTACACTCCAGATCCCGAAGAGGAAGATGGTGCCGAAGTTAAGGACAACAAATTGGTAAGCCACCCGACCAGAGATTTATATTGAAAAAACCATTTACATTTAACAAGGTGGCTTGTGAAATAAGTAGCCGTCTTTTATGATTGTGTAGCTTGACCCTGAATTAACTGAGATGGGGAAAACTTTGACTAGTCAAAATTCATCAATACTTAAACACATACAAAATGGGATCGGAAACTGTGACGAGGTTAAAAGTACTAGAAATGCAGACACAAGAGCAAGTTTTGTTTCGCTCAACTTAATACTGGCTGAGGTAATATTTCACCTCATTTTTATCTCGTGTTCTATATCCCATTATTCACGTTTTTTTTATATTTCAGCTTCAGGAGTCGATAAGCCGCGAACATAGAAGTTTAATGGAGCACAATACTAACCTTGCTAATACTTTGGAATCGTATACGAGAAACTACAGTGAAAGTTATTCACGCTTGTCAGAGGAAGACCGAATTCAGATTTCAAGGATTGAGTTGAAGGTACTGAATAACCTACACACAAATCTGTGCAATTGTTGAAAATAGCGGAATCAGATTCTACTTCTATTGTCATAAACCTAAATCTAGTTGTTATTGTTTGACTTGTTTTATCGAATTTTACTACAAAAAATGGAGTAATATTCCAATAGTAATTCGCAGCTAATGATTTGGCAGTATTTGGGGCAAAAAGTATTTTCTAAATCCTGCTACAGTTTCACTCTAGGTTTTTTGAATTTAGGTTGAGCATGTGAAACAAATTGTAGAAAATTACCGAATTATTTCTTACATTAAATGTGCTTATCACGAAGTTTTATATTTATAGCTTACCAGGGTTCAAGAAAGCCTTCAACAATTTTATGAAAGAATTAATTGCACTTTGGAATCATCGAAAGACACTGAGGTTTTGCCAAATGTTTCCAGTATGGAGGTAAATTTTGTAATCAGAATATCCTTTTAGAACAGGTATCAGGTTGATAGTGACCTTAAACTTCTGTTCGGCCTCAGCTTAAGAACACAATGAATGAAAGCAGAAATGTCGTACTAGAGAAACTACATTCCTTAACAGTGGCAGTCACCCAAGGAAACTCAAAATTGAGTGAAAGACACGACCAAATTTTGGC
>JAQGAC010002045.1:0-11502 GCA_034696585.1 Isotomurus maculatus
TCCATCGAACCTTCTCCCAGCGCGTTGAACAACTTGTACAACAACAGAAGCAATACTTTAAGTGCCAAACACAGTTCAGAGAAGGGAGCCAATGATTCAGAGAACAATGGAGATTGGAATAAGTTCCAAAATGTCTTGCCCAAGTATTCCCCAGCTTTTAAGCGTCGGGGTCTCTCTGCTTATCAAACTTCGTTGAGTAGTGGAAACACAAAAGGAGGAAATACCTCAACCACCCCAACTTCCAACAATGCAATGACCAACAAGTTCACGAAGGGCAGCGGTGGTGGTGGTGCTATTAGCTCTAATGTAACTCCAGAACCAAAGAGTCTTGAAAGTCTTACTTCTCCTCGATCGGACTCCAGTTTCGAGTTCTCCTCGTCTCCGTCTCCAGACAAGCGGATTCACACCATCAACACTGTTCAGATTCAGCAAAGTGAAGACCAAAAGGTTCTGATGGAGAAATCCACTTCACTTTTGGAAGTCCACGTCAACCAAACTGGAGGGAAAGTTGAGACTCCAGTCCAACAGAAGGGACGGGAATTTCCAAAAGACTCTTCAAACAACAATGGAAAGCTTGAGGACAGTGATAACGACTCCGCAGTGAGTTCCAGTCGGTCTTCAATTTCTCACGGACTTTCTCCACCAAACTCTCCAACTCCTGGAGATTCCACAGCCGCTACTCCCGATCCAGACAGAACGAGCAGCCGAGAAGGAGAAGACAAGCAGGAAGGAAGTGGCGAAGACTCTTCTGGAAATATGGACGAGAGCTGGAGAATCCTCAAGCCTCAGAGCATCGAAGCTATAAATCGGAAGAATGTGTTGAAGAGTGCAAAGTTCAGTAGTGGTGGTGGAGAATTAGGAAGGGACAACGGAGGAGGAGATGACAGCAGCTTGAGCAGCAGCAATGGAAAGAACCGTCGGAGTGATGATGAAGAAGCCAGCTACGCTGATGCGGAAACTGAAGACACGGAATCGTCCTGCTCAGAATTGGAGGTGAATAACAAGACCAGCTCTCCCCGGAGGATGATTGTTGCTGGAAGAATCAACTCAAGTCAAAGACGGGACTCGAAGGCAGACACGGAAGAAGACGATGAGGAACTCACTGAGCCTTCTCAACAAAGTGCAGTTCACATGGAATTCGACACTTTGACGGAGTCACCTCTTCAAGCGATTTACGACATGGAGATGAAGATGGCCTACATAAATGAAGTTTGCGATGCTCTGAATGACCGAGGTCGGTCGGAATTGTCATCCAGGTATTTCTCACGGAGAGATTCAGAAGCCACAGTCATCGAGAGACCTATTGAGTCCAAGAGGAAGTTGTCTACAGATACAGTAGACAATTCCAACGGTATGGACAGACGTGCAAGAAATCGAAGCAGTTCTGGAAACGAATCCGATTTCTCCAGCAACGTGTCTATTGGAAGTCAACAGAATAATCACAAATCTTTGAGTAGAGAAGGAAGCAACGGGGCTGGAAGCAGTGGAGGTGCTCCTGGAGTTGATTCCGACAGGTGGTCAATGTTAGAAAAGAAGTATTCTAAGAGTATGACTTCCGTCAACATGCTTGGAGTAGGACGAAACGAGTCTCCACCCTCAAACGTACAACAACACGTGTTGAGTCCTGCCACATCCGTTCCCAAGATTGTGACCAGCGCTAGTGAAGTTGTAGAGAAGAAGATTGAACGCATAATTGAGAAGACAAATGCTGATGGAAGTCCAAAGCGAGTGACAAGTGCAAATATTCCTCGAGGAAGAAATGACTTCAAGTCGATTGCTGAGAAGTGGCAACTCATCGAGAAATCTTCAGATACGAAGACAACCACCACGACGTCTGTTGTACCACCCTCACCTCCCACAACTGCCAAGCCGATGATTCCAGAGAAGCCTGCGCTTTCTCCTCAAAGCTCTGCAGGATCTTCACGGAGCCAGATAACCTCACCACTTCCATCCTACACAACTTCGTCGTCCCGAAGTCTGTCAAAGACAAACAGTTCTGAGTTGATGCAAGATGAGAGTTCACAAAGCAGAGAAAGATTGGCCCCAAGAATATCTTCTTCCATTACCAAGTCATCCATGGAAGTTATGGAGAACGATAGGAATTGGGCTGATAAAAGGAGAAGTGACGGAGGAGCTCCTCCGGCTTCCTCCTCCCGTAGTAACACAACCAACACCACAACTAACTCTACCACAGAGTCTACACCTTCCATGAGCTCAACCAAACGATCTGTCAGCGTTAATGACATTCGCAGAGCGTTTGAGAAAGCCGAGATCGCCTCATACGGAAGGGAAGACAACAATCAGTCTGACGTGACGAAGAAAGACTCCAGTGGAATTCCTTCAAGCGTTGGAGGATCGCTGGCACTTCCAGCTGCTCATTTCCGGGTTAGTTCCTTCGACAGCACAACAAGTGAGGAGAGCAGTGCAACTACTCCTGCTGGAATTTACGGATCTTCCAACAGTCTTGTGAGCTCAGCTCCCAGAGACCCTTATGGAAGTATCACATCGTTGGCTTCTTCAACCAGTCTCATTTCTCCACAGGTAAGCAAACCTGGATAGAATTTATAATGATTCATTTCCCTATTAATCACTAGACATATTCTACTTTATATACGCACACACTCACTCACTCACTCGCAGTTCAAAGAGCTTTTTCGCATACACCTTAGAAGGCATATAAGGAAACCCTCATTGACTCATTAATCAAATCCAAAGCTAGTTTTTGCTTATCCAGAACATCATTAAGTGAGTTTGACAGTAGCACTTAGTCCTGCTAATTTCTCGATCTCCTGTGGACGACACAGCTTTACAGCTTTTATGGATGCTTAATGCATTCAGAAGGTCTTTCCAATGGGCTTTTTAACCTTTGATGGATCTTGTAATACGATCTTCTATCTCCTCCCCATCCTACAAACATTTCTGACTCATAATCTCACATACGCAACATCTTCTGAATGAATTTGACCAGAGAATGGAGAGCTTTTTACTTCTTAACCATCTTCATTAGTCCTTATCAACTCTCGTGCATATCGGAGCCCTGTGTGGCTAACTGGTTACTACTTGGTATGCATTTGATGTGAATTTTATCAAAAGAATTAGGAGATTTCGTAGGCGCCAGTGTCATCAGAATAAAAATTGGCAACAAGTTCTCTCGTATGATTTCTTTCATCTCTTCTATTTACTAAGCTGTTAAACTAGTTGTCACAAATCTACAACATTTTTTAAATGCTTAAGCATGTCCATTGTGTGCATTAAAAAGTAATCATGTAGAGTAATACATCTCATCATAAACTAATAAAGCCTTGCCATGTATGCAATCATCATTATCATCATCACACATCCTCCCTTCTTAATGTTCACTTCCATATCACTTTTTATTATTCTTATTCTTGTCTTAACTGTTTGTGACCTTTCCGAGGAGGAATTTTCCTTCACACACAATCTTATTCTTGTGGTATAAATCCATATGCACACACATTAAAGAAAGCTATTAAGAAAAGTGTAGTATCTCGATCTTTACACACAGAGTTATTCAAAGTGTATCTCTCACATTTATTAGTCGAACTGCAGGATGATGGAAAATGTCTTAACACAAATGTTTTTGTCTTCTTGATGATGGAAGAGCAAACTCGATGGGTTTCTGAAGATTACGATTATCTACAGTTTAACGAGAGACGAAAATCTTTTGTTCGCCTCAAGTTTAATGAATGGGTACAATAAAGATGAGAAAAAACTTGAGACATTCACAATTTAATTCAGCTTTTAGCACAAAATTTATGAAGATGTATGATTTTAATGGGCTTTGACATGGTCAATGACAAAAGAGTTATCAATCTTCGTGAGACTTGACTGGAGCTTCTTAAAGTGTGACAGAATGGGCGGAGGATGGTGTCATGTCAAATTGATTTCTTCTTCAAGTTTTATGTGATCCCACAGTTCCGGATTCATCTGTGCGAATTCACTGATTCTTACTTTGATTAGTGCACAGCCGTTAAGTTACACGATCAATTAGACTGTGACTTATGATGTTGAAGCAATCCATGTAGGCTTACGTAGACAACACTCGCCTTATACCTGTTGCCCCATTACTGCATTTCTGTTCGATTTCTGTGGTATATTCTGGCACGATCTCCAACTTATTGCAAAACTGTTTTCAGGAATATCCCGCATTCATAAGTTTTTATAATATCCTTGCTGATTCTGTGTGTCTCATCGCTAAAATGCTTTTGTTCTATCTAACGCAGTCATACTATATACTTCGCGAATTGTATATACTTATGTAAGTATTTGGCGTGCATGATAAACTGTATTAAATCACTTGTTCTAAGAAGAATCCTCAGGTAGGTTCATTTATTCTTTCCATCTTAGAAAAATTTGGAATGCAACGCAGACATAAATGTAACGGATACAGAGTGCTGGTTTTTCCTTCCTGCATTCATTACTATGTAGTACCTAAGCGTTTAAGTTTCTGCTCACTAACATTCATTCCATAAGCGAATCTCTTAACTAGGATAAGTTAATTGGCGTGCCATAGGGTCATTCATCATTTGCACTTCAGAAAGGAACGTGAACAGAGACATCATTCATATCACTCACACCAAATTAATATGTAGACAGAGAAGTTGGATTGCAACGCGAGTAAAAAACTCTTCTTCTTCAATAAGAAGTTTAAAAGTTTCATCCTGCAGACTTTGAAAGTGTGAACTACACTCACAATCAGTTATCGTTGAGATGCGACGTGAGTTGTAATTCTAAATGAATTCTGGCACCAACCTGCAATAAGTTCCTAGTGCTCCTAAAATCTCAAAACATCTTGACTAGGTGTAGAACATCATTATTGGTGAATAGAAAATGAATAAATTTGAAAACAAATATGCAAGTGTCATAATAATATTACTGAAATTCCAAATCCATCAACCAGAAAGATAGACTCGTTGGAGTAATTGAGAAGGGAATTCTGATAGATGCATGAAGATTTTCTTACCATTTATTATACGCCTAAGCTATATTGACAACTTTTACAATAAGAAGGATATTTGCATGTCTTCCTTTCAATTGATTGACTTTTTTACGACTTCATTTAACATGCAAGATTGCACATAAAACTACATGTGGACTCAGCAGGAGTATTGACTTTTTAAACTAATTTCCATCTCTGATTGATAAATGATGAGTCTTCTTGAGACGTGCAAAAAGACGAATGGCATTTCATTTGTCAAGAATAACCTGTAAATATTCGAGGGTATTAAAATGTGAGGTTGATTAAAGAATGGGATGAATTGTTAAACTGCAACATTGCCAACCAACTGCAGACGGTGTCTCATGGTCCGTGGAATGTGGAATGCATTATTATTATTTTGTGAATCGTTTGTACATCACTTTTATTACACGCTTCCCCAGCCATTGTGACTTCTGATATGATCGTCCTATTCACACCCTGTCATGAAATATTACTAAATTAATTTTTTCTCCTGATGTGGAGAGTGATTTGTAGCTATTTTTATATTCCTGTTGTGACTTCGCCTTGATTGATCAAAAAATCAAACAGACTTGCATTATTTGATTGGTGTTACACAATAGGCGTGATCTTTCTCTTGGTGTTCTTGTGCATTCACCATCAAGGATAAAGATTGCAATATTAATTGACTTTGAATACACGGAAAGATGATGAGTTCATCGGTTTTCAATTAATAAGTCGTGTAAATGCTAAAACACACACATACATGCAAACAAATCTTCTCTTGGTTATAACCTTATTAAGTAATTGGAAAATTGGTCCATACATCAAAGGGAGACATGTAACATCTTAGCATCTTGTAAATTAATGGGATTCCCGGAGTTTCTTCATTCTTTACGAGCAAATTGTGTGTAGGAAATTAGCACATCTCATGAGAAGTAAAAATACAATAAGACAACTCCCACCTATGATGGTGGTGGTGGTGTTGTTATTGAATAGATCTCCGATGCATATAAAATCTGTGTAATAGCCTTTTGGAAATCGGTTTCTCTTTGTCTCATAATCCATTTGGCGAGGTTGCAATCAACAAGACCTAGATTAGATTTTGTTGGAGATGCTGGCTGTGTGTGGTGGAGTGTCTCGTAATATGATGATACATTTTAAAAGAAGGCTTTGCATGCATTAGCCACTAAATCATGACATTGAATATTTAACTTTAATTTCTTTCTTTCGCGAGTAATCTTGTAAGTTCTCTTATAACAATAAGCTGTAAACCAACCCTCGACCATCCATCTCGCAAAATCCTCTAAATATGGATGCATCTTAGAGAAGAGACTGGTTCTTACAACAGTATGTACAGAATGTACACCAAAATGTATCTAATCTCCTTTGAATGTATTTTGAACTGTTTTGCCTCAAGAAATCTTTTTACACAACAGAGAGAGGACGGATTTGGTTTAGTAAATCTTTAGTAAATCATGCCGTATCGATTTCAATTTGGGATTACACCATTCTTCGAGAGAGTAGAGGTTGCCTACTTGAATTTTTTCATTGTTCAACTCATTAATGCATTACCACGATCCTTCATCTGTGTGTGTTATCCTAGGAAAGATTACTTGCGATTTTTCAAGTCTCTCTCTTTCTTTCTCGAATTCAAAGTTTACCAAATCAAATTATCATCCAAGAAGAAGTTTAACGAATGCTGTGTGTGGAAATTGTGGACTATGAACTAAAATGTATCTCTTTCAATAGCCAAATTTGGCCTTCAAACGTCATACACCATGATGCTTTGTCTAAAAGAACAATTCCCTTTCATCTTCCATACACTTGGGATCATTTGGATCCTCAGTTCTGCTACGACTTATGAAATATATCTCCGTGAGATTTGCCATGTAATTGGCAGAATCAATTCACGGTTCTGTGGATGTGTAATGCAATTCTATTCCATTGATCTCTCACTGCATACTTCTATAACTTCAACTCGTTTCAACCTCAACAATACAAATTCCTATAATGGAAAAGCCCTTTCTTTGCTCAATTGTTACTTTGCCGTCCATTCCATAAGAAACAAGATATGCTCAATGTTCTCTGAAATCATTCATCATAAAATAAAAATACCTTCGTACCCAATCCCAACTATGTTTTAAATAAATGTGCAATGCATCAAACAAAGATGATCGACAAACTTGCATCCAGAAACTAGAAAGTTCAATATTGGACTCCTTCAGATAATGCTCACAGAATGCAGAAAGGTTTTTATCACATGCAGTACTTCAAAGATCCACAGAGACAGGCTAATCTTCTCCTTGCACTCTTCTCAGCTAAAGTTAAAGTGCACAAAAAGCTGTTCTTTCTTGAAGGACGGTTAAAACCCTTTTACACGTTAAGCAGACACAGAGAGTATTTTTCCAATTGATCGACCTGAAAATTGATACTTGGTATGATCTTTTGTAGTCGGCTCATTTGATTTTTCATTTGCATTTTGAGATTTTTTCTGGTTTCACGTTTCTCTCTTTGATTTGATTCCTCATGTGTTCCATTTGAGTTGGTTCAATATTGGATTGTGAATTTGATGAGCAACGCCTTCACTCAAATTGGCTTTTTCATATTTGCACGACTCTCGGAATTATCAATTCTACAAACTACACAAAGTACCTGGACACAGACAGATATCATCGGACAATCTTTCTAGAAAAAAATGTGTATTATGATATGCATACTTTCTCATAGTTCTTGGACAAAACTCAATTATTATACAAGATAGTATACAGAGAGGGACACTTTGCTTCGCACGGCTTTAAAATACAATAATACCTACTTTTCCCATTCTTCTTATTTCTTTTGCTGGAACATGAATTTCGCTTGACATTGACAATGAATAAAATGTGTACTGGCTCATGCAGACTATTTTGCAGACTCCCTTGATCGTTACAAATTGCTAAATATGAGTGCGCATTTTGTTTTGTCACAGGAGTTGCAGCAGCTAATCGATGAAGCAAATCAGTCACTAGAAGAGGCAGGTACCCCGTCACATGAAGTGTCCGTGGTCATACTTCATCGTGAATTTGCCGGTGGAAGCCTCGGTATTACTTTGGCAGGAGGTGCTGACTATGAGACCAAAGAGATAACCGTGAGAAATCTTAACAAATTGCAACATCATTTAGATTCGATGAAAAAACTTCAAGTGTGATTTGTAATGCCCTTCAGGTCCACAAAGTTCTTACTGCCAGTATTGCGGACAGAGATGGCCGAATTCACAGAGGCGACCGGATTTTGTCCATCAACGGCAAAAGCACGAAAGGATTGACGCACAGAGAGGCTTTAAATTTACTCAAGGTAAATGGAGACACATTCATCTTCATTCCACATTCCATTGCGAATGAATTCATTCATCACAATGAACACATTTCTGAAGATACCAATGTATGTGTGCATGTAATCCATATCCTAATTTGCTTTTTACAGTCTCCAAGAACAGAAGTAGTTCTTGTGATTTCTCGAGGAAGAAGCCCAGCAAACGGCTTTCAAACGATTGAAGAAACATCTGCTTTAGATCGAGCTGTCGAGCCACTCCTAAATGGAAACTTAGTGATTGAAAACGATGATGACACTTGTTACAAATGGGGACCATTAAAAACTGCCACACTAGTTAAGGATGGTGCTGGTCTTGGATTTAGTCTTGAAGGAGGCAAAGGATCCATCCAAGGGGATAAGCCGCTTACAGTAAAGAAAATCTTTATTGGTATGTCATTCCTTCTTTACTCTGTGTGCAATCAAAGATTCAATTGTTCTTGAACTAAATCCTCAACCTGAATGTACGCTAATACCTCTGGCAATCTTTTAGGTGGACCTGCGGAAAAAAGTGGTGAGCTGAAGGTGGGAGATCTCATCGTTTCTATTAACAGTGTGAACATGTCAACCAAGTCTAGGACTGAAGCGTGGAATTTCATGAAAAAACTTAGCGATGGTGAAGTCCGAATCTGCATACGTTCTTCACTTATGTAAATAGTCAAAAATGTTGATTTGTTTTATTGCAATCATATTATTGTATTATAGAAAGTAGAGTGATGTAGAACATTTATATATCCATGCAATCGCAGAATTAATTTCATAGTTATCTTTTAGTGAAGCTTCTACTTTTATTTGACACGGAAAGATCTACGAATTGCTACACATTATAAAAAAGTGTTTTGATGCTATACATTCATCACAATGTCATTCGTTATTGTAGCGAGCTCTTTGTAAGTCGCCTACTTACCTTGCAATTCAAGTAGGTTTACAATTGACCGTATTATTCTGTTATATGATAGTTGTTACAATTTAGTTAATAGATGTACCAGAACACATCTTCGATTCATATGAGTGCTTTTGTACAAAGTCTGACTTGGTGTAAATGTAACACAAACCAAATTTTACCCCGGATCCCGAAATATTTGACACAGACCTTATTGTCATCATCTAGAGTTGTGAGAAATTGTTTGTGAATCAAAATGTGTAAAATCGAAAGGCAGCGAAAAAATTCTACTTAAAGCGATCGAAAAAATAAACGGTGAAATGTGAAGCTAAAATATTTTGAGTATAGCGAATGATAGGTCTATAAGGGATGCCTAGTTCAGTTTACTATAACAATATCACAGCCTACATCATATCTACAAAGCTTTACATAATCGTTAAGTATCGCCGTCTTAGTTTTAAGTGATCTGCAGTCCAAGCCCAAACAAGAGAGTGTATTAGTTAAACAACTAACAGTCCGTATTTTCTTACACTAGCAGAATGATTATAATTCTAAAGCCTACATTTACTACTAGCGTTCATCGTATGAACTGAAAAATGAACATACACGTATTGTAGAAAAACCGACCTAGTGTATGATAATGTGAGAACAAAAATTACCTATTTAAAAATGTATTCGAAATTATACTCTTCAAGTTAAATTAAGGAATCACGCGATCTTCTCCAGCTACGTCGACTTGTATGCAATTTTTCGATTAAGTAGTATTGTAAAAAGTCTTATGATTAAGTTGTAAAAGACAAAGCATAATAGTAATTAAAGAACCAAAATGAGGACAAACGAATCGTACACACAGCACAAACTTCGTCTTCTACAGTTTTGCAACAAAATAATAATAATTATTCCTCCAGTGCTTAAGACCCACAGATTGTGTTAAGCATTCAGTCTCCCGTGAAATTGTAGAAATACACCACCGTGCTATTATCGACCACTATATGCTACGTAGAAAAGCTCGCAAGAGACTTGTAATACTTCAAAACTGATGTTTAAAATGATCAAAGTGTTTGTGGCTTTATGACTGGTGATGGAATTTGTGTTATAAAATGGACGTAATAAAAACCTAAAGTTACACTATCTGTACATCTCTGCCTCAAATTCATCATTTTATTCGTGTTTGATATGCAGATCAAAAAATTCATGTTTTTCATCCTTCGTTTTTACGACGATGATGCCAGTTACATTCATTCAACGGTAGGGCAACAAAGGCAGCTCACTCGGTATGTTTGTTTACTTTCCATCCAGCAACCAAAATTTGAGCAGGAGCTTATTACATAACTCAATTCAGCACGAACAGCATGAGTGTTTTTGCACCCAATCAAACATTATAGTTTAATTCGATTATGTAATCACTTAACAAGATTACTGAAATTAATTGATGAGAGGTGGGAGAGGAATAGTGATTGCTGTCGTTGTGGGTGTGGTCGCAGCGGTTTACTTTTATTCCGAAATGTCAATCTACAGGAACGCTGTGTGGTTTGTGAAGGGCTACAGGGAGTACATGAAGTAAGCAAAACAATTTCGACCACCTGGCGACTTATCGTTAGTTATATTGTCATCTGTGCTGAACTCATTTTAAACAATTTTTAGATCGGGTTATGAAGCTGCAGCGAAAAACTTTAACCCTCAAGACTTGGAGGTTGACTGTTCGCAGAGAAGTTTTATTGTGACAGGTTACAGACCTGCATAAAGTTTTAGAAAAATATGATGTGATGATTATTATGGAAATTTACGTGATGGTTTGGTTCTACTGCAGGTGCTAATTCAGGACTTGGCTATGAAACAGCTTTGGAGATAGCGAAAAGGCACGGTGTTGTTCATATGGTTTGTCGAAATGAAATATTAGGGAAAAAGGCAAGGGAAGAGTTGATGCAGAAGACAAATAACACAAATGTTCATTTACATATTGTGGATATGTCGAAACCGAAGGATATTAAAGCCTTCACATCTTCCTTTACAAAGGAACATGAAAGTCTAAATGTCTTAGTAAGATGTTTTAAATTACTGATTCTATAATCAAGTACATTAGCTTTCTCAAGGTTAATGAAGATCATATTGATTTTATAGATTAACAATGCTGGAAGCCTTTTGAACGAAAGAAAAACAACAGGCGAAGGATTAGATGCCAACTTTGCTACGAATACATTGGGTTCCTATTTAATGACCAAGGGCCTTTTAGAGCTTCTCTCCAAGTAATTGTCAAATTAATAAATATCTTGTACCTCGTGTAATACAAACTAAAATATTAATTACAGTT
>JAQGAC010002046.1:0-11502 GCA_034696585.1 Isotomurus maculatus
CAACATAAGTAAATATTTGTGGCAGTGGTGGACAGTAAATTAGGAAGTAAACATGTTTATTTCAGTTGTCGCATTCCTTTATGTATATAAGTCGGGCTAGTATCAAGTGTTTATTCATACTCGGATAATTTCCTGATAAATTCTCTTCCTGTTTCGTCGATTCCATACATTCCATACATTACTTCGTGAACCTTCGACTTGAACTTTGCGATTACGAAAGTTATGTTGCACAAGGTCTTGCTGTTTAGGCATTTGCGAAGCATACTTAAAGTATAATTTCAACAGCTTCGTTGTGTGACCAGCAAGCTTATTATCAAAATTAATAAAATGGTCAGTCATCCTTTTTCCTTGCTGTGTTTTCTCTTAAACATTTTAATTGCTGTCTTTAACATTGGTAAGTAACTTCAACTTTGTAGTGTTCTTCAACTTAAAAATAAAATAACATTTCTGACGAACATGTTTAGAATCCGTTCCTTGTGGAAAGCTGTCCTCATCCTTGGAAGATTCAATAAACGATCCCACTACCAAAATACCATGGGCTGCTTATATTATGGTAAACCGAGGAGTTTTCCAGAACCAATCCTTTCAACTACGGTTTCCTGAGTTTCCTGGAATTTTGATTTCACCCTCTCTTGTCCTTTTCAGTAATTAAACATCGTTTATAGTACCAAAGTAACATGAGAATTTGAAAGTACTAGTAGCTTCTCCTGCCATAAAGTCTCATTCTTTTCTTGTGGTTTTTAAGTGGCAAGAAGAATTCTACAGATTTTCATTGTTACTGTTGGACGTATGTAATGTGCTAGATTTAAATTAAAGATTGTCCACTCTTTCTCAGGTGCAAATTATCTCTACAATAAGAAAAGAGGACTGGAAATTTTGAAGCCGTTTTCCTTGTACAGCGTTGCCGTAGGAACAACGGAGTTTGGTCGGAATGCCAAAGGAACGCAAGTGATACCTGTGAGATAATAATTTGGTTTAATTCAATCTAATCACATAATCATTAAGTATTCTTATTTGTAGGTATCTCACATTTCTGTTCATAAGGAATTCAAGAGAACAGATGGATGGTATGACACTTCTAACGATTTTGCGTTAGCTCATCTGACCTCTGAGATTCCAATATCGGACACAGTGCAACCTGTTTGCCTTCCTTCGTTTGAAGAATTACAAAGGGTTGTTGGAAATCCAGGATTTAACCATCTTTTGCTATATGGATGGAATAGACGCCAATTGTCCCAACTAAGTGGATTAAGGCTGGAAGTAATGGATCATAAGTACTGTCAGAATTTTTGGGATTACAGTAAAATTCCACCAGGCTGGCCTTACATAAATAGATACTGTGCCGGTGTATTTCAATGTGAGTTAAATTTTTGCTCTGTATTCGTTTTTTAACTCAAGGGTGTTTCAAATTTCAGCCAACCCGAAGGATTTCTGCGTCAACAAGGACATCGGAACATTTTTCCAAGACAACGGGTCTTATTTCTTTGGAGGTCAGGTTAACAATTACTTTAGTAACAATGGATTGTGTACGAAAGGGTCAACACATTTTATTTGGTCCCTCACAAATGAAACCTTACAGTGGATAGAGAACAACAAGTTGTGAGTACTTTTCAGAAATATATCAATAATTGTAAAGCTACTCACCAAAATCTGATTTATTTTTTTTTAGATGTGGACCCAACAATTTCACTTGCTTTTCTGATGGAAATTGTATTTCATTAGCCAGCGTTTGCAATGGGAAAGATGACTGTGCTGATTCCTTAGATGAGCAAGAGTCGTATTGTAACAACCCACTGGAATGTGATGAAGATGAACTTCGTTGTTCCAAGTACGGAACCTGCATTCCCATATCGAAACGAAACGACGGGATTGAAGATTGTCTTTTAGGCGACGATGAAAGTGAAACAATTTCTAGGATTCCTGCCTATTTGAGTAAAATACTTTGTTGCATTGCACAGATTATGTGTTTGTCAGGTATTACAGGAACATGATTTATGAAATTGTTTTTAGTTATCTTAATAACAGTCGGATGTGTTTTCGTCGTTGCGTTGATCGTGACAGTTTACTATTGCTGGTACCAAGTTCAGAACCTTCAGGTGACAATGAAATTTTTACTCCAGCTTTGCTAATTATTACTTAAGAAAGCATTTAAAATAAATTCGGATATTGTAAATTTATAGAAGAAAGTAAGAGATTTGACGGATGATGAAGTCAAGGAATTCTTGAATGGAGTAACAAGTGACGCGATTTCCAAGATTAAAAATAATTTAATCGACAACATTTATAGGTAAACTAATATTAGATCCGTGCAACTTCAATCCACCTAAGACATTTTTGGTACATTCTTGAAGGAAAAGTGTAAACTTTTACCCCGATTACACAAACCATTCCCTGTTAATGCAGCCATGGAACAAAGACTTTGAAGTTTCATTTGATCAGTTGGACATTGGTAAGCCGCAAGATTTGTACCACCTAAATAAACCCCAGCTAAAACTTGTTTATTTAACTACCTCCATCTGCTTTTCCAGGTGAAGAAATAGGCAGTGGTGTCTTTGGAATTATATATAAAGCTCGTCTTTGCTATAAAAATCCAAATAATGGTTCTCTATGGGACGCAGAAGTAGCTGTAAAGACACCCATTTTCAACTTGGGAGTTGAGCAATTTAAAGCATTTTTGAGAGAAATCAAAATAACTGCCAACGTTGGGAAGCACGAGAACATCGTCAGTTTTATGGGGGCTTGCACTCAGGAAATAAAGAAATGTGTGTCATTTAATACTAACTCATTTTGGCTTGTAGTGATAACATCCTTGTGTATTACAGGTAGAGCTCACTTGGTGGTGGAATTTTGTGCCAATGGAAATCTGTTGTGTTTGTTAAAAAAGCAGAGCAAAGAAAATATGCTGACTGATAACACAATTACACACACTTATCAAAACTGGACAAGCCAGTACTTAAACTATATTCCTCCTCAATGTTGGTTTAGATTTCCATTGTGTTGTGTATTTTTTCTGTTTAGAGTACTTGATTATAAAATTACAATGCAGGATTTATTCAAATGGTCGCAACAAATTGCCAGTGGAATGGCCTACTTGGGACAGAAGAACGTAAGAAATGCCTTGAGGTTATTTTGCTGCAAACATTTAGTTTCTATCTTTAACTCAGTATTTCTATTCAGATAATCCATGGAGACTTAGCAGCACGAAATATCCTCCTGACGGACTCGTTTATCGCGAAGATAAGCGATTTTGGACTTTCTAGAGAATTAAAGGACACAAGTGTTTACGTTAAAACCTCTTCTGTAAATGTTTGCAGTAACTACAATACTTGAGGTGAATGTGAGACTTACAATTAGTGGAGCCTTTGTATTTTACCTGTAGGAACTGGAACCCTGGAAATGGTTAGCTTTGGAATCTTTGACGTCAAATATATTCTCCCACAAATCTGACGTTTGGTCGTATGGTGTTACACTTTGGGAAATGTTCTCGCTTGGAGAAAATCCATACGGAGAAATAATCTGGGGTGAAGGATTTTTCATGGAGTTGCAGAAGGGAGCTCGACTGGGTCGTCCCCAATTCGCTTCAAAGGAAATGTACATGTAGTCTTGCGAATGATTTGAATTCTAGGTGACTTCAAATTTGTTTCATTTCTGTTTAAGATATGACCTGCTTTTGACAACCTGGGACGCAGACCCTGACAAGCGACCGTTATTTCAAGATATCGAGCAAAGATTGGCTATGTTTCAATCATGCAACTCTGACCTTTGTTATAAAATTAAACAAAGCAAACAGCATGCAGTGCAATGATTCAATGCAATTGACGAAAGCCCTTGTAGAAGGAATGAAAACTTGATCAAATTTGAGTTCGACATAATAGTTGCCTCACTTGTACATGAATTCTGATCGTGTGTGAACTTAAAGAAGACTTAAGTGGCGACAAAATATATATCCGTTCTCAATCTGTAATATTCAGCTATTCAGTGATGCTGTTTGCTATTAGCACGCATAGAATTAATACAAGTTTACGATACTTCTTTGTTATAATCTCTAAATATTTAACTGGTAAACAATAGCGCAATAAAATACTCTCTCTATGTTAACAACGAAATTCGTATGATTCTTATTCAGGCTAATCGGGGTTTAAAATTATGCGCAATTCACTATTCCGTGAAATTATCTAAAACATTGATCTCAGAGCAACTACGTGAAACGGTGTATATACCAATATTGTTTGATTACTTTTTATCAGTATCAGAATATTCAAATACAGTGTATGATATTTTTAAATCGTAGATTTTGAATATTAAAGTGGTAAAGTTGTTCGAGTACGTAGGTTCCTTCTGAATTTAAATGATGTGATTACCTGTTTTATGCAACGCTATAATTGCCTATATTATTTGCCTGGAGACGTTGCTTAATGCCAAACGATTAACAATCCTGCTCGGGGAACTTGCTTACACGACACAATATATAGACTAGAAAAATTACTAGGTTATTTAAAGTCCATTATTTAAAAAAAAATTCAAACCAGTTAGCATTTCATTATTACAATACAAGATTTTAAGTGACATTACTGAGTTTCCGTTTCCGTAAGTTGATATTTTCTACTTGATTTCCAAAATCATTGCACCGGGCAAACCCGCGGTGAGGATTACTGAAGGTATGCAAAATAAAATAACGGTATTATGATAATATAATACCGTGAAATGGTATGTTTCTTATAACATGTTGTTAATAATTACAAACCCTCATGCACACTTCCATCTACACCTACAGTACCAATACTGGGCTCCCTGTATGAATGAAATATATGTTCGTAATTATGTAACGTTTTCATATGCTACATAGTTGCATAACTGTATAAAAGGTTATGCATTTACAATATTAGTTTGAAGCAAGTTTGTACAATTAATATTGAATAAAAACTCAAAATCCTTAATCAAAGCTTGATTGAAGATTTTGACGAATACTTATGAGCATACTCTATCTAAGTATTTCCGTGGATAAGCAATCATATAGCTAATCAATTGATCTGCACTACATAAATGATAATCAGTAATTGTGGATTGTTCAAAAACGAAGAATCGATTTCCGGGTAGTCCTCCATAGAACTTTACTGGCCTCAAGATTTCATACTTTCTTTGTAGGTATTTATTTTGAGCGATTACATTTCCGTTCCAATTTGAATCAACTCACTCTATATTTGTAGAGTTCTGCTAATTTGTGACAGGATCACGTGAATGGCAGCAATTAATGCAACTGCGCCCAAAGCACTAAGGCCCCAGACAATGACAGGCAAATACTTGTTGAGTTTAATTACCAAGTCCAAGCATATTACTATCATCCACTGAACGAGCAGCAATGTAAGGTAAGACATCACCATCGTCATGGGAATGACGTAGTTCTGGATTTGTTGCGTTTTCTTGTTCCTGAAAGAATAACTTGCGTTAGTCATCTTGTAACTAAATATTAATTGTGTGTAATTGAAGAAGAATTAGTTAATTATTTGAATTTTACTATTGCAGTAAGTGGTACTCATAATCCCGTTGAGACTTTGCTGCACGAAACATCTTATTTTCCACCGGAAATTCCATGGTGTAATAGAGTTGAGGAAGTACGCATGCTGTGATACATATTTGTATTATCCTTAAAATCTGGCCTATAGCAGCTATGTACACCATGGAACTGTATACGACAATTCCAACTTGGACAATCCATTGAGATACGAACTGTTTACCGAAGAGGCCACGAGCAGCACGATAAATCGGACTCAATTCCATCAATGCAGCATAAATTCCACAAACAACTGGAACAAAGTGCTGTAGCTCACGAAGTACATCAATCCCATTCCCATGTAGTCCCAATGGCCTTCTTCTGTTGTGCAAAGTTCTTCACGCTTCTGCTTCCTGCCTTTTACATCAGCTGAATATTTCTTATTCTTATTTTGAAGAATGAATACTCTAATTCCCCCACGCAGATGGGTCAGTATAACGCCTTCAGGTAAAGCTTGCAATATTGCTGGTCCGTAACATTCATTCAAAAGAATGTAAAATTCGACTCAGGTATATTACATTCGTTTATGTGTCCATTCCTCAAGGCCTACTATTGCTTCAGCCGCAAAAGCTGCGTTTATATAACTGCATATCATGTCTACCAGGAAAAATTGGCAATATTACGAAATAAATGTTTTACGCAAGGACAAATCATGAGAAACTTCATGCATTAGTAAATTTCGTTTATATCCATAAAAATGTAATACTTATTGTTGGCAATCGCTCTGTACCTAGATTGGCTATATAACAATTTGCCTAATATTCACAGAAAAGACGTCAAGCATTTAAGACGAATCTCAAGCCTTTACCTTGAATACTTAAATTAATATTCCTTTTTCATATCCTCTAGTTTCAGTTTTGTAACTTGTGTGGAGTCTGACGCATGTGGATTATGAAATAGCTTAGAAGGTTTGGAAGTAATGTTTAAGGATTCGAACTTTCATGAACTGGCTTTTGTTGCTGCATTATTATCCGAGAATCAGAGACTCTTGTAGTCTTAAACAATATAGGTATCTATATTTTATTTATTTCTCTCTTTCGGGATATTAAACAATACTATAAACAGGTTGGTGTTCAAACCGATTCTCAAAGTTCAAGATTCCTGATTTTAGTAAATTTGCTGATTGCTGACTGATACTAAAGGCAGTTCGCATATTAATTTGTTTACTCAGTACCATCTGCAAATGCTAAAGAAAATTTTTATTTAAACTACCTGGAGCAAGTTGATGGAAACTTTTTATTTTAAATAATACGTGTTATCTAATCATTCAAATATCTAGAAGCAATCTAAAAACCTCATAACATTACCAATATTGGGGAGGACTACCAGGTAATTGATATAACTCCTAATTGTATGGATTAGATAATGAGACGACTTTATCCGAATTTCTAAAAAAATTCAGGGCACAGATATTTTCGTTAAAACCTGTTCCTTACAGAGTTTACTAATGCTGATAGCAATACATATATAGCATACAAGACAGGAATATTTGTCCTTATGAACCGATACCCTGTAAGTAGTTGCTGTAGCTCTGAAATCTTTGGCTTTAAATATTTTCTCTGTCAAAGCTGACATATGGTCGTATGAAGTTGCATTGAAATGAAATTTCTCTTCATTTTTTCTTTAGAATGGTTCTAAGTTGGAAAAAATCAATGCAAAGAAATTAATTAGAGTGAAGCATGTTCACCTAATACCATATTGCGTAATAAGTTTCAGTATTTGAAATTGGATTGGTGTTTGAATACAACTGCGAATCGACAAATGACCTGGATTCAGTTGGAAGGATGGAGGAAGTAATCAATGTATAATATTATTTTCTTCAATAATGTATAAATGAAACCTACAGTAGCAATTTCAACGCATCTAGACCAAAGTATAATGGGATTATAAACACCTTTCTTCCCGTACGGAAGAGCCGAGGATATAATTATTTAAATATTTTACGCAATGACTAGTTTCGACATAATACAAGAATTCATGCATAATTAATGTTCCTTTATTCATTTTTAATCTCAGATGGGCAAGTAAGAATTCAAGAACTGTTTTAGCCTTAAATCATATATTAACAATTTAAAGGTATTGTCTCCAAAGGAAGTCAGGATTATTACCATCACAGTTGCTAAGTGTTTCAACGTAGCTACCAATATCTCGCGATCGTGGTTTGGCACATCTCCCGGTAACTCTGTGAGACAACATTTAGTTTATTCCAACTGCTCTGAAGTCCCACCCATGCCATGGATTTCCTGGATTGCACCGATCTGTCGAAATAGCTCCACCTTCACTATTTCCGGTGTACAAACACTTGTCGGCGCTTTCTTCGTTCCCGTTTGATGTGAATGGGGTCCCAAGGTTAAATCCATTGACGGTTGAGGTTATAACAAACCTCTCCAACGGCGTTCCGTTGCTGAAAATTATGAATGCTTCATATAACTCAACTAAACAGAAAATGGTTTAACAGCCTTAGAATAGAACAGTCACCTCGGGCACACTATCATTGTTGCAAGAGCAGTAAATGCTAAAGGATTCGATGCGATCATACACAATCCCGATCCTTCATTTCTAAACATGTAGCTAGGTGGTCGACAGTTTCCTCTGAAGCAGCGCCGTAAATTCTAAAATTACCATTTGATTTAAAGTTACGGAAAATATTGGACATGAATTATAGATCGATTTGGGTTTCTAACTAGACTTACTCCTCCTCCACCACAAATAATGTTTTCAACTGGAGATATGTCACGAGAATAAGTCCACCCGTTTCCTCCCGGCCACCGGCATCTGATTGTTTTGCAGTAATATTTGTCAACCTGTGTTTAGTATTGATGTGCAACTAATTATTTTTCACATTGTCTTGTGTGCATAATTAAGTAAATCCTTTCATATACCTCTTCCACATATGCTGTGTCAATATTTAGTGCAAGTTTGCACATTGTTTCCATTGTAGGAGCTGTTGGATTTGAATAGGAGGGATCGATCACAGGATTACCACCCTGGTCAATCCGCCTTAAGCATGATGCGCTACCAGAACGAACGAATTGACTTATGAGTCTGTCACTGCATGAAGAAAAGAAGTAACGTTTCTCGTCGTTTCCTCCTCCCATGATGAATCCTCTTTGGTCACAGCCCCCTGGGAAATTTGGATCATCGTCGTGTGGTGCGCCTAAGCTGATGGTTAGAGCACAGCAGAATTAATAATTACAACTAAAACATGGTAAGCTATAAAACATAGAAAAATACCAAATTCAACCTAGATTTCATTTAAATACACTGCTTACTTATGGGCCAGTTCGTGTGTAGCCACAGTGACGGAACCCCAGCCTCCATTGTCGTTAAAAACGGCTGTTCCCAAGTCCATTCCGCTGTTTGTGTCAACCCAACAGGCAGCATTCATCCAGGCAAGGCCTCCTCCCCATTCCAACCTAGTGTTGGTCACAAGAGGAGCCAAGTCGTGTTTGGGCATTAGGTTTCTTTGAGTATAAACCCATGAGGCGTATTTGTTCAAGATCCTTCCAAACTCAGCACGACCATCTGGGGCTCTAGCTTCTTCTATAAACGGCTGAGCGGCCAAGCTCTGTCGAATATGATGGATGTAATAAACCTTATGAGTACCATTGTTGGTCATATTAAAATAGCTGTTTTGCATTAACTCACCTGTATGACCACAATTCCGTTGATTCTAAAGGAGATGTTGTCACTAGGGAGCGTTTTGTACCGCAAATTCAAGTCCCACATGTAAACCGTAAAGTAGTCTAGAATCCTCTGGTTGTTGTGCTGAAACACATCTCCGAATTCCTTGTCACAAACTATCACCATTTCCACTACATTATTGGTGGACTGCATCGCACTTGTTCTTCCAGATCCCGAAATGTTTCGTTTAAGGTCAACTGGAAGAAAAAAGTTTTTGAATGTCATTTAAATTTATTCGTATAGGAGCATTTAGTAAAAGCATATTTTTATCCCACTGTAATCCGTTTGGGACACATCCATTGCATTCATTATGTGAGATGATTCATCATGGTAGAGTGTCATATCAGAAAAAACTCCATTCTGATTAAATTTTACTCCGGATTATACTTGCTCACATTTTGCCTTTATGAACCAAACCCAAGACAAAATGGCATACCAATTTAATTTCCGAAGAATTCCTGTCAACCGCAACTCGAAAAACCGCCTTTTTCTGTTCGTCTACGTAAACGTGATTTGAGGAGGCTGTTTCAGCTTCCGTTGGAATCCATTTCTTTATCACAGTTTTACCGTCAACGTCGACGTCCACGTTTAGTACGTGTATATTTTTGCTCAGAATGGAATCTGGATGTAGAATTACAACTTACAATAACATTAAAAATATAAAAATACGTACAATGCAAATTCAAGCCAACCCGACGGGCGCTTCAGGTTCAACTGATGGTTATCCCCGAATGTCCTCACGTTAACCCGGTATCAATTGGCAGAAGGAACCGTGTGAATGTCCACAGTCTCTATATATTTAATACGTATTAATTTAATTAATTACGATTTTCAATCGTGATTGGAATTGAAAGGAATTCAAAATTTTAAATTTCAAACTATAACGTCAACTACCTGCAGCTTGATTTCCACTCAAAAAGCCGGCGGTTAGGAGAATAGAAAATCGGAAGATTTTAAAATACCTAGCCATTTTTGGTGCAGAATTATTTTCAAGTAACTAAGTTAATGTGAAGTTTGGGTTGGGAGAATACTTCATTTATATTCCGTATAGGGTGATGAACAATTAATCTTTTCTGGGGAATTGGACAATGAAAATACTTGCGACAAAGCTGTTTTAGTAATAAAGATAAAATTAGTCGATAATCCTGTTAATTATTGTTTGCGAGAAGCTTAAAATTAAAGCCTCTCGTCTAGTTATTTATTTATTCTATTGACGGCACAGGTTCTTTTATCCTTTTGTGAGTAATTTAAAAGCAGAAAAATGAACAGCAAGTTTACGGTCCTAATCCTAATCCTATGCGAGTACGTAATCGACCTCTTATTTGATGCAACTTAATCGGCGGTTGATTAAAAAAAGGATTCCCAGAAGAATTGCTCAAATTCTGTCGGCATAATAAAGAGCTAAATGCTCCGTATCACATCACCTTTGTTACAGAGATCACTAGGTGACGTTTTTACCCAGGCATGATGCTTTTTTGCCAAAAAACTCAGCGTGTGGAAGTAGTATTTGACCGCAAAGATCATTCTGTCGTGGAGACTGTCATTTCGCACCGCGCTAACTTACGTAAACTAGAAAGAGGATTAAAGAGACCCACATGATCAGATTGTCGACCCACCACACGCCACACTGGGCGAAGAATCTGCTAAATTGCTGGTAATGAGGTCCATATTTTTCAATGGGGTATCAAGCTGATCAATTTACAGATTTAAAAAACCGATTCCGAAGAAAAAGCGCATCTTAGGTGAGGAAGTTAACATGCACTCTTAAAAGGACGAAATAATATTTTGTTACTAATCTTATAATCCGAAATGTATTTGTGCCGAACCTCTTGGCAGCCTCAAACATAATCTGATTTATTAATGCAACGGGACATTCGAACACAATATCGTGTATAATTTGTTTGAAAGACCAAGATCCTTTTAGACGAATACATCACTAATGAACCTAGTCCGAACATAAAATTAGTGAGTTTGTCTAAATTACATTTTTTATTGGTTTGGCTACACAATCTGCGTTATATTTAAACTGACTGAGATGTATCCTTAAAAACACGAAAGATTTTGCTTTAACCGTCAAAATGTAGCTCTGAAACAACAATTCCTACTCAGTTCTGAATAATCCGTATTATGTATTTCAAAGTAAAAATGATTAATATAAATGACAGACAGGGTACCTATGGTTTGCCGTAATTAGTAATGCAGTTTTATGTCCATGCGGTCGTTCAATGTGTCGAAATCTTCAAAAAATTTATTTTAATCCTTCAATT
>JAQGAC010002047.1:0-11501 GCA_034696585.1 Isotomurus maculatus
TCGCGTGAGGCTCCTTGTACGAATGAATAATGTTAGAAGATGCCCGCTTCCTTCTTTATTTCAATTCCCTGTCTTATTCTTCTTCCTGTGAGAGAGAGAGTGTGTGTGTGTGTGTGTAGCCCGTATATTTACAGTTAGGGAGTAGAGTAGTAGGGAATTTCGGTTCCTTTGTGAAATGGAGAAAGTCCGGCTCTTGTGCTTAGAATAAAAGGAGTTAATATGTAAGAGAGAGTAAGGAGAGGAGGAGGAGGAGGTTGAGATTGGGGAAGGTGAGTCTTGTGCAGGATGAAAGAGTCTCGTGTAATGTAGAAAGGAATGTGAGTATTATGATGGAAAAGGGAATTGTTCAGCGATGAAGAAATCTTTGAAAGTCTTTAGAGAAGCAATAGGAGGAGTATAGACTGTGTAGAATGGGACACTCGCGCTATTTAACCATTATAAGAAAAGAGAAAGCTCGTTCTATATCATTTACTTAATCCGTATTCTTCGTATAATGCCATTTTGAATGTAAAGTGGAGGAGTAGAGACGGAGAGAGTGTAAGTCTGTATGGCAGTGTGTGTTATTTGGGAGAGGATATCATAGCCACCCATTCGCACAGGACAGAAGTTAAGGCGATGAAGACAAGGGAGTGGAATGGAACGGATCGTAATAAAATTTGGCAAATGTGAGCATTTGCATTAATAGTGTTCTGTCCTAATTTGCATTCATTTCTGGGAGACTGGGGAGGTGTACTAATCTGTAACAAAGACTTGGAAGTCAAAAGGCTTTCTCCAGAAGTCACATCCTTCGTGGATTCTTTCCTGCGTCTTCTTCTTCTTCGGAGTAGGAAGCCTCTTTTCCCTTGTCCTGAAGGAATATTAGCCTTCTACGCTTATTGTCCCGAGTTAGGATCAACTCTCTCTGCTTTCTCTGTGAAATGTCCTTTTCTTTACACGCAGTTAAGCAACTTCGTCCTGAGATGCTCCTTATTATCGTACTGCAAAGATCAGTGGAGTAGTCTAATAAGTAGTTGTTGCTTTCTCTTGCATGCGATCTCGTGCGTTCAGCTGAGCCCCTGAAGACCACACAACAAGAAGAAGCAGAGCTTTATGGGGCAGATGCGATGCAGAAGCCTTAAACTTAAGGTCTAAAAGTGTGTTGTTCTCTGTGTAAGTAGAGGGACATCACACTTATTGGAATGTTTAGGCTGGAAGTATTAGCGTGGGTGACTAACCTCAACGGCACAACACTTACAGACTCGAAAGGATTGGGTGAAATGAGGGAAATCGGGTTATCTTTGGTGGTGTGCTTTCCTTGGATTATTCAAGGATCATAGAACTCTCGTAGAAGTCTTCGAGTCAATTTCGCTTTCTCTTTAAGGTCGACCTAATTTCAACTTCCACTGGGATTTCCGATTCGCTGAATTAACGCCATTTACAAATTCCTTAATTCACCTCTCTGCCGATTGTCCTTCTGTGGGAGCTGAGATTCTCCTCGAGTTAATGGCTGAGCGTGATCTGAGCTTTGATAAGGTTGGTGGGATTGGAATCAGGAGGAGTTACTTAGTGCACTCCCATTCCCACTGGGGTATTTGGGATTCCACCGACGTAATCATAATGATAATGAATGGCAGGAAAGGATTTAAGTAGCAATTTGAAATTGAGATTATTAGAATTGGCGTAATAACTACGGATGGTTGAGTGAGTTGTAAGGATGTATGAATTTAAATTAAATTCATCTTCACATAAAATCCCAATTGACTGCAGCAGACACAACAAGAGATTAAATGGGGAAAGAATTAATTAACTGAGAGTTTCTTTAAATTCCCTTAGTGCCTACCGCATCCATTCTGGGTGGACCGGATCTCCACGTCGACAAAGGGAGCATGATAAACTTGACGTGTATCATTAAGTACAGTCCCGAGCCACCGTCGTACATCTTTTGGTATCACGAGGAAGAGGTAAGACGAGTTTATTCCCTGCACTAATAACCCATTCCGTTCATGTAACAATCGTTTCGTATGGAGTTAAAACATCGGGCAGAACTCGAGATTAACTTTTTCATCATTCCACTCCAACGTTGGAGGTGCTCCCGAGAGACAACTAAGGAGAATAATAATTGTAAGCTGAGGAGGAGATTCTTAGAGATTCTTAGAGACTCTTAAAGGGATTCTTAGTAGTTTCTTAGAAGTTTCTTAGCAGTTTCTTATCGGAGCTCTCAAGACACAAGTATGTGAAAAGAATGATTTGAATAGGAGGAGAATGAGGCTGTGGGGATGAGAGAAAGTCTGAGTAGGTCCAAGACGGACTCGTTTAACAACCCCTTTTCACTGAGAGTAATTAAATTTTGAGGATGTGTAGAGAGGAAGAAATGTGGGGCTGTTGGGTGGGAGTTTTTGGAGAGACGTCTGTGCGATTTGGTTGAGTGAGAGAAAGCAATAATTGTGAAGGATACAAGTGGGAAGTTGGTAAAGTAAGATTGAAACGGGAGCGTTTTGTTGAGGAAAGTCACAGGCGAGTAGTTTTGAAATGGATGGTTGCTTGGGCTTGCGAAAGTAAGTTGGCAGGGAAGGAGACTTGGTAAGCAGAAATGGTGAGGAAGTTGAGAAAAATGTGCGGAGTGATTTCATTGCTGTGGCTCGCGTTGGTTGGTTGAGGACCCAGTGGACTAATGAAAGTAAATATCTCTGACCGAAATCGCAGGTCATAAATTACAATTCGGAGCGTGGCGGAGTGAGTGTGATCACGGAGAAAGGAGAGACCACCACTTCCTACCTTCTCATCCAAGACGCTCAAAGACTTGACTCCGGCAAGTATTCTTGCAGTCCCAGCAATGCTGATGTTGCTGCTGTCAGGGTTCATGTCTTGACCAATGGTGAGTACGCGTCTTCAGATCATCTTACACATAGATATTCATTTTTTAGCATAGTGCCGGTTATCCGAAGATGTTGACCTGTTGACATGCGTATCAAAAAATGGCTTATGTAATAATTTTATTAATGCCCTTCAATTTTTTACTATGTTTGTTTTAATTTGTACTTCTTTTTGTGCAAAAATTAAAGTTGTATTATACTTTCCATTCCATCTCTTTCATTTGCACGAGAAGTTCTGTGTAAAGCCACAAGTGTGGTGGGATGGACTTTTTACGCCATCTCAAAATGCTTTCCTCAACTTTCTCCTTTTGTGTTTGTCCTGTGTCCTCCGATTTCAGAGTGTCTTTGTCTTCTCGTTTGCCGTTTAGCGAAACTTATTGAACGTGTTTTGCAGAGATGTGCTAAGTTTGTTAGTAGATAACTGAACAGATGGGATAAAATCGGAATATAGTTGGGTTGTTAATTTCAGGTGAAAGGACGGCTCCGATGTCAGCGACAGGCTCAGCGAGTTCAATTCTAAGTCATCAACTTCTAGCGCTTTCTATTCTCTCTAGTGTACTGTGTTACCTACTGACCATTTCTCACCTTCAAAGATGCATTCCACTCCCTAAAATTCTCTCCAGTTCTTCACTCACATCGATAAGCTCGAGATAAGGTGTCCCATTAGGAGTTTAAGGTTAACGTTAACATAGTCTATCTCAAAGTTAATTGTCAAGCCATCCCAAAAAGTTTATATATACACAGCGACCCACACAAGAAGATGATTGACTCACAGAAAACTGTTTTGTACTCTTGAAGAAATGCTGTAGAAGATCATCGATTGGACGAACCATCTATTATCTGTATAATATTAAATAGGTCCGCTGAAGCTACGAAGGCGTTTTTGTACGGAAATAAAAAGAATGTAAAAAACTTGAGGATATCTTGGAAATACTCGTATCACAAGAAGAGAAGACAGTGGAAATATTGGTCCCTCTCGTCATTCCATGGATGTGCGTGAATTCCACGTGAAAACTATCTTTTATGAACTTGTTGCGTGCGTGCGAGTCAAAGTGGTTTTATGTTGTTACGTTTTAATAGGCAATTTCGAGTGTAGAATAATTTAGTAGGAGTTTGTGAGTGAGTTGTGGGGAGTGAAAGTATTTCTAATGAATCGATTGTGTATTAAGTCTTATACGAAGAAACAGCAGAGAAGAAATTGAACTAGATTATAAATACTGAAGAAGTTTTAAACGAACTGTCTTCTTCAGACAGTTCGCTTATGTCTAAGTTATAAAGGAAGTCGAGTCTATAACGAAAAGAAAGCAGGTCATCGAATGTCCACTTGTAATATTTGATGCGTAGCTTAATTATTGAAGAAATCAAACTTCATTAAAATATTATTATAAAGCCTCAATGTGCAGTGTGTTTGTATTGTAAGTATTAAGGGATAAACTTTATTGCGTGCGTGAGAAAGCAATTAGCTACTTAAAAGTGTAAATACAGATCTTGCAAATTTGCGTGTGCAGAAGGTGCTTGAAAATTATTTTCGTAGGTGGAAGAATCCTTCGTGTAATTTAGTAATGTTGAATGTATGCTTCCCATTTAAAACTACCTACAAAAGAAATACCTTTCCATTTGGTGAGAAAGCGTGTCATAAAAAGTATCTGGTGAAAGCTCAGGTGCTACGCGAAAGAAACATCCGACGACAGCTACGATACCTCCGACTCAACAGTAATTTTAGATTTTTGATTATAGATCGCTGCTACTGTTGTGTAAATTTATATCGCCTGCTCTGATTATTCGTTACAGTGGAGATGTGTTTATAATTTATAGTGTGAGAGATGCTGCCACAGATAAAGAATTTGTTTTGACAACATTGCCACCGGTTTCTCAACGAAAACTTATGAAGGATATCGAAGTAAATAATAAATTATTGTTTGAGTTGATGAATTAATTAGTTATTGATAATTAGAGCGGGCGAGTGAATGATGCAAGTGAGTTTCATAAGGAATACGTTAATTCACGACGTGTACAGGATCGAGGAGGAATGTCTGTAAAATAATGAAATTATTTTTAGAGTAATCAAAAGAAGTGATTTGTATACATGTGAGAATGCTGGTTGAAGAGATTTCTGCCAAGTTTCTTAGAGGAAATTTAGTTTTAGAAGTTTAGAAGACTCTCTTGGTATACTTCAAAGTGGAACGGTTGTATATATGTCACACATCTAGACTTCTCTTGTAGTGTCGTCTCACTAAGGAACTAATTTTGTACACTTTCAACATTAAAAAACAACAATCAAATATACTTGATGTCACAATTTTTATCCCAGACAATATTGAATACCAGTTTTACGGTACGTTTAATTTCCTTAATTTTATATGTTGAAATCATTCCTCTGGATAAATTCATCGTTACAAGTCTAGAAAAGTAATTTGATTTACAAAAATATTTTTTACCAGTTTCGCAGCTCGTTCAAGATAATATTAATTAGTTAATGAAGGTTCCTATTTGTCATACATTTTATTTTGGGAGGTTTCTTCAGTAAAAGCAAAATTCGAGGGTAGACTTTTATGTAATAGTAATGAAATGTAAACTCAAATGCATGTTGTGTCCTTAGCTTTGAGTGTTCCTACTTAAATTGTGTCTCTATTTACGTTGAAGTTTCTAACTTACAATCAAAGAGATAAAGAAGAATTATTGAGTTTTAATTGTGTAAAGACTAAAGCTATGTAATTACTATTTGTATCGAACAAACGTGTAATATTTGTAAATATACCTTTAAAAAAGCAGTAAACACTCTATGAAGAGTAGAGATAAGCGAGGAGGTTTGTAATTAAAGAAATAACGTGTGTGTGTACATACTGGGCAATTATGTAAATCAAACAAAGCGATTTTGAACGACGACAGGATGTTGTTTTTTATTTCCATTGTAGGTGGCTAAAAATACCGTTTGGTTTTGTAACTGTCACACACACACACACACATTCACACATACACTCGACAACTAATTAATGTTATTAATTAATCTTACATGAAGTTAAAAATATACGACTGTACTTAATGAGAGCACTACTGATTAAGTCTAAAGTATTTGTTTTTGATGTACTCAGAGAGTAAAATTATTATTGACGGAAATAAAACAAGGAATGTGACAAGTTGCGTTCATCACTGTTTATTATCTCATATAACTTTAGTGTAAAGTTTTAAATTGCTGATGGGCAATTCTGAAGGGACAAACTGTGAACTAGTTGAGGATTGGTGCGCTGTGCGCTATTAAAAATTATTTGCATGGGATATTTGGCATGCAAAACTTATTGAATGACTCTCATATAAACCTACACCTACAACTCTTGCATACTACACATACTAAGCATTAATTATTGTAGATTTTAGAGTTAATTAAAACCTTTCAGTCTGTTTTCTGGCTCCTTGGAAGTTCCAACTTTTATCTTCATACGAATTGCAGTCACATTTGAAATGCTCCTCAGAGACGAAGCATCCTACACAGCTACACATTTAAGGTTTAATCGTATTTTTGTACAGAAATGCTTTCTTAAAAAAGGCTTCTTCGCAGTCTACGCAGGACTCAGGAGACTCAGGACTGGGCCGGATATGTTCCACACTTGATTTGACTCCCAATTAGAGTTTCGTGACAAAGGAGTGAGATCAGGTCTTCTAATGATGGTGGTGGTGATCATCATGGCCATCAGTCGGGTGGTGGTGGGAATGATCATCATTATCTTGGTGCGTTGTGGAGTTGAGAGACGAGGACTCATTAATGCCTCCATGGCTGTGTCCACCACCGTGTTCATGTCCTCCTGAAGAAGACACACACACAGAGAAAAGATTCAGTCTCTCATTCATCAATCTCCATTAATCATGTAGGTAAACACACGTGCAAATTGATTAATCAATTCTGACACACATTTGTAAATCTTCTTTCACAACAATCAAACAATGGGATGGATGGGACGATGGGAGTTTTATTAAATCGTTGCAGTTTTTCGCAACTCCATTATTTCTGCTTGATCGATCTCTCTTGCCAAAGACAACTCTGAGGTTTATGTAATGGGAATAATAACACGAGTGTATGAATTATGAATAAAGGTTGGAGTTGAAAGACACTTGTAACCTCGCATGTAATTTCTCTAGGATTACGCAAGCTCGTCATTTTATGGGATTAGAAGTTAATGGCTTTATTATTGCCTGGGGTAAGGTGCGAGATGTTTTGGTTAGGATTTAGATATTGGGTAAGGAAATAAATTGGAAATTGTTGATCCCAAAATCCCAATAGGGAAGGTATACGACGTCTTGGTGGTATGTAAAAGATGAGGTTTGAATGAGGAGGAAGAGGCTTACCCATAAACTCGAGACTTCCCATTAGGAGGAATCCCAGAACGGCAACGAGGATATGGTAACATTTCCGATGAAGTTTCCTACCCTCCTCCTGGAAGATCTCGAAGAACGTGACGTAAAGAAGGGTTCCAGCTGCCAAGCCCTGAAATTCATAAATTCCGTACTAATCAACGACGTTACTTAAACTCCCATTAGGCTCAACTCAGTGAAGCTTAGGATGAAGAAGAAGGCAGCGTTCGTAAATCTACTTTTATTCTGGCAAATGCCAAGCCCAGTATACTTGTAGGAAAGTATACTCGCATATGAATATGTATCTCCCTATATATCTGTGTGTGTATATATAGTTATAGTCCTCTCACTTTTAATTTGACATCTTCCACTCTCTTGCCACGATTAAACACTCGAGACTCGAGTCATTCAGACATTCAGAGTCCCCAAGATTCATTTTGTAGCTGCACACACAATGCATAATTATTCCTCACGAGATTCCATCCATTCTTCTAAAACTCAACACGCTATTTCCCATTTAAGAGTTCTGGGCATTGCTCATTTTATCATTTTATCAACTCGTGTCTCTGTTCTGGGAGCAAAATATCCCAATTTCACCCAAGCAGACTGCCTTTCTGGTTTCTGGTGGAGTGTTGAGTGTGCTGTAATATATTATGCTTCGTTGCGCTCTCAGCCTGGCCTTCCATCTATTTTCCATAAAGCAGTTGTTCAGGTCTTGTTGATCATCATAATTTTTGACATCAACTTTCCTCAGTACTCGCTGACAAGTCTGCCCGAGTAGTAATTTAGGAGACCTACTAATCGACTGAATGAGTAGGCTGTCGCTGCTGCTGCGTCTCGAGTTCTCGAGTCTCCACACACAACTCCATCATGTAACCGCATAGTAATTAAATTTATCACTAAAGTAAACTACGGAAGTAATCACAACGAAAACCTGTGTTGTGTGGCTTGTTAGTAATGTATGTGTGTAGGCATAATATGTAAGGATAGCTTTTGTAGGGATCTCTGTTACACATTCAACATTCGCATGTGGAGAATTGTTGGAGTACTTACCTGCTGCTAGAACGCTAGAAGTGTATCAAGTGTAGGAATAATATTCTATTTGAAATCCACATTCATTCAACTCTTGAATCATTTTGGTGTGTCGTGCAAGATTTGGTTGGTCTCACGCACGTCGTCTCTCCTTTCGAGCAAGAGATGCTAATTTACGTGCATGACGTGTAATTTGTAATGATGATCAATTAGACCGAAATGTCCTTACTTGACTGTAAATTGATGCAGGCAAGCTGATGTAAGTTAATGTGGAGAAGTGAAATCACGTTTGTGCCGTGTAAGGTATTGATTAGGCACGTCGTCTCACTGACTAAGCAACTTGCAGAGGTAATAAAAGACTGCAATATTTTGTGTGCAAATATGCAAATGTTGATGTAACTGAGCTGATGCACATCCTCTTTAATATGCTTATGTAAACCGCCGATGATTGGTTTTGGATTAAAGTATTTAAAAGGATGGTAAGCAGATTCGAAGTTCTCTGATAACCGATTGACAGTTGAGAGTGAAAGAATTGCAATGCATTTAAAATATATTAAAAATTCCTGGAATCACTTGATTAGGTGAGATGAATGGCAAGTACCTATTCGCACCAAGCTTAGTGAATGTAAAGAGACCTGAGTTCTGTTAATTATAAAGTCCAATTAGTGTCTTTTTGTATTCCTATGTCTGTCTGTATGAATTAAGGTTGAATAGTTGTGAATAAAAAGTGGGGAATTCGGCCGAATTCGTACATTTCCCCTATTCGGTTGCATTGCAATAAAACTTCACCTAAAATAATAATGGTGAAGAGTAAATGTGAGAAAGAGTTTGTTTAGAGATATAATATTTTAAAAGGAACAAACAGCATTTGATGTTTCGGTAACAAAACAATTCCGTGGAACTATCGGACTCTAAAGATCTGAGAAAAGGAGCTCAGTGAGCCAACAAGTTTGTATTTGATTAGCATCAACCTCCTTCTCCTCCTTCTACTGCGAATTTACTTCAGGTAGATGCGAATGTGGAGTGAAGGATCCATTTTCCTCAAAATTCATTTACTTTTCTTTCACTCATCTTTACATGTTGAGTGCTACTTTTGTTTAGTAGTTTGTAAATGTGCTAATCCCTTCTCATCATCCTTACTCATATTTCACTCGAACTTCAGTACAGATCCTGTTCTCTCCGTGAGTCAACATTAATTCTTGGTTAATTTGCAACCTTCCTCTCGTATTGAGATAGTTTTGCACGACTTACGATACTCAGCGTAATCCTGTGATAGGAATTCGCTTGGATTTTCCGAGCTAATTATATGGTGTCATTTTAAATGAATAAGGAAAGCAGAGAAGCATACTAGTTATCTTAAAGTTATACAAGCTGAATCAGACTTACTTGGAAGCACCCAACGATGAGAGCTTTATGAATTAAATCCCCAAAAGATTTTTCAGACACGACGATTCCTATTGCGATTCCCACTGGACTTACTAAAGAGACCACGAGAATGTAGAGGATCATTCTGAATACTCTCGTCTTTGAGGAGATGAGTTCAACTCCGATGCAAAAGAGGATTGTGCATTCATGAAGGCTGACAGCGAGGAAGAGATACCAGACATCAATCTCCGTGCTCTGCAGTCCAATGGCCATTCCTTCGAAGATTCCGTGGAAAGAGATGGCGATGACAATCAGGAGGTTTCGGATTTCTCCTCCGATGGAATCATCGTCCAGATTGTTTCCTGGAAGGTGGCTGTGGCCCTGCTGAGAGTGCTGACCATGAGAATGTTGAGAAGACTCGCTGGGTCTTCTGTTGGCATTGACAGGGAGTTGTAGGCCTCCATTCTTATCGGAGAAATTATTATTACTCTGTAAATTGCCACTAATGTGCCCACAACATTTGTCTTGAATATTGCATGAGGGCACGAGGCAATTAGGAGGTGGGAGTAAATGAAGCTGTGAATTGGGTTTGCTAACTACCGTGCTGATATCTTTCCACCAGTCGGGATCACAGAGCTGATCTTTGCTTTTTGTATTGTTAATATCCGGAACAAACGCAAGGTTAGCGATTCCCCCATTTCCATTGTTGACTTTTGATGGCAATCCGGGTATTTCTTCGGTCATTCCACGTCCGAAAATCTCCTTTGTTTGCCTCAATTTCAGTCCATTTGGATTTGGGTTACACTCCTCATTTTTGCCTGTAGAAAGTGAGAGCGTTTTTTGTTGAGAACCGCTTGAATTGCAGCAAGAAATGGTGCCGTTTGCATTTGCATCTCCAACCATTAAAGTGTTACCACTGGTGCGTCTTGCTTCACTTGCATCTGCTGTAGAGGAAGTAGTTGTGCTTGTAGCAGTGCTGGTTGATGCAGTTGAGTTGTTATCATCTGTTGATGAAATTGCTATGCTAGGTTCAATGGTGGTGGTGGTGTTAGTGGCTTCGTCATTATTATGTAATCTCTCTAATCCTGTCTTATTCCCATTATCCCCAGTCGACTGCGTTCTACCTGAGTGGTTTCGCATCATATTGCGAAAAGACGCTCTTTCATGAATAGCTCGTCCGAGTTGTCTTCCCTCTTCCTTCATGTGCCGTTCTTCCTGGTGCTGCTGCTTTTTCTGGTGTACAATTGAGTGGACGACGTCTTCTATTAAATAGACTAAGAAGAATCCTGCGAGGAAAATGACTTCTGACACAGGCAGGTTTGGATCGGCTTGAGCAAAGCTTTCCCTAACTTCAGGCATCATGTGGAGGAAGCACGTAGCTAGGAGAACTCCGCCACCGAAAAACATCAAAATTGATATGACTTTCTTAATCCTGTCGTCTGTGGCCTTGGACCAAGTCTTCATAACTGTCTTGATGACGACTAGAGGAAACATTCCGAAGAAAACTCGCACCAGTCCGGACAATGTCATCACCAACAGCTTCACCATTATCAGTTCCATCTTGGTCTGCAGTCTTTATATTAGCTTGTGAATTAGCTTTATATAAGCTTGTAAATTATTTTTTATAACTTGTGAATTAGTTATATATAAGCTTGTGAATGTGAATTATTTTTATATAACTTGTGAATTATTGGCAGACTGGTTTAATGTACCTGAAGAATCTAAGTGTCAAATCTAGAGGTCTTTCTCACACTCTCTACGTGTGTGTGTGTGTGTGTAGCTTTGTTTTTCGTGAGTCTCCGGTTTACTTTAAGGAGGAAGGGTCTGCTGAATAACACACACTTATATTACAACATTACACAAACTCATTTGCATTCACGATGATTAGGTGACACACTTTTTTCA
>JAQGAC010002048.1:0-11498 GCA_034696585.1 Isotomurus maculatus
GACGTTCTGAAGGAGTTGAAGGCTGAGGATTTACGACCCTGCAGTTTGACCTTAGTGATTGGCCGGAGCTGCCATAAGTGAAGTTAAGAGAAATGCTAGTTTAGCCATTTTTCGTAAATGAAAATATATATTGTATCCACAATTCGTTTTTGCAAAGGTATAATGGCAACATTTATAAGCAATGCTAGACATAAAGTATGACTTCCAAAAGCCCAACCGACTTCGAGACAATGTTATTACATTCAACACTCCGCAGCCTGTTAAGATGAGTATTAAGGGCCAATGGTACCCACTCCTTCTTTATATAAAGTAAAAAAATTGCTAAGTGATATTCAAGCAACTAGCATATTTAGTGCGTAGTCCATGCCACAAAATTTCGGACATCCCTTTTCATTACCATTGTAATCAGTCATTAATAAATGTTGTTTCAGCAAAAAAAATTGTGCAATCCCCGAGATCTTTACCTTTTACGCTTGTTATGATGTTTTGGTTAACCAGGAAATTATCATTTTCCTTGATCATCTGAATAAATAAATTCAAGGACCCTGCCAAAAAGTCAATTTTATTAAGTAAATGAAGCTTCAGAAACTTGAATGGTTAGCTATTAAGGCACTTCTAATATCGTCACATGGAAAATAAATCCTTAGAGGCATGTCATGATAAAGGAAAACATCCATCTGTATGAGCAACTTTTCCAAACACACAATGAAGCATCGGTATGGAACGATGTCAACCCAAGTCCTGGAAATGTGATAGTTTAAAATTTAACACATAAATAATCGCTTCATCGCTGTTTATTTTGACAAGTATGTATTTGATAATATAACAGTTTATCAATTATCGCGTTGACAATCTTTAGAACCCAACTCGTGGCAGGTTTGAAAACAAACTTCAATTTGGAGCCAACTAAAATATGTTTTGAAGCTTACGTCCGTATCAACTTATCATGTAATTTTATAAGTCAAACTGGACATAAAATTTAATTAGGTGCGATTATTGTTGATCTTGTTTTCCATGGCTTGCGACTATTTTGCGTACTTTAATTCCATTAATATTATGTCAATATTTTCGCAAGAATTAAGACATCCAATTGTAGTAATTTATATTCTTACCTAAAATACATAGCAAACCTTTGCCATTGTTTTTCTTATTACAGATGATTTCTCTGGTGCAAAGCTACGCTAAGAACCCTTAACACCACATCAAAATTATCTGCAGTGTTATTCTGTCGTGTATCCACCCAAATGTATCTACTTCTTCCTGCTACAAACTATTTTAAACAAAATCAAGGTACGGTTTTGCGTAGGCCTCCATTATAATGTCTCCGAGGTGTCAGTTTCAGGAGGTAAACTCTCAATTAATAATCCTGTCACAAAAAAACATGCAATTCTTCAGCTTATTACCATAGAGGTAAAGAAAAGGTCTACTAATCATCATCTCTAGGATACTTCATTAAAAACACACATTTCAAAACTCTAACAAGATTATTTACTTATTGTAAGAAGAAGGTGCAAATATGTTATGTGGGTAGAGTGAAATATATTTAAGTCAGAAACTACCTGATCAAATTGGTGACCAATGATTGCATGATCGAACTGAAGAACTGCGATGAGCACCATCATCACTGAAGAAGTAGAAATTCAAAATATCCTTATTTATCAAGGCTGGGCAATGGCTTGACTTTCAACTAAAAATAACAATTACTTGGGTTTCATCAACTACAAATCGCATAATCACAATAAACTCCCGCTTAGCGGCTCAAATACTTACTGTAATTAATTACATTTCATTAAATTACATTTTTTCAATTACATTTACGCATTATGTATACTAAAGGTGTTCTTAAAAATATTCATGTGCGTCGGCATCCGTTTTAACCGACACCTTTTTTATGTAGTCAGGTGTTTGGCTGGGAAATACAAAGATTGTTTGGTGATGCAAGCTTATGTTGTTGTGATGAATAACACGCATCATTAAAACTGTTCACGCCGGATATAATTCAAAAACACAACCGTAGTCACACTATTTAAAGAATACTAAATCTAAGCTTACCTGACATGAAGTAACGAGGCAATAAGTGTCTTGTATGCAAATACAGGCCGTTATTGGATTAACTGAGGCATTTGGGATACATAATAAACTTACTATTGTAACTTGCAAGCAGGCAAATACTACTAAGCCGATTCAAAACTGCCAAAGGAAAAATGCGAATCCAGGCATATCGATAAAGGTTAAACACGAGTAACACTTTAATTTGTAGAACATGTCTACAGTAATCAACGATCACGAATGTAAGAGAATTCTCCTCGGCACTAAACTTGATTTCTTAAGGTTTTGTTATGTAATGCTAGTAGAGATAAGCATTTATGCGACGCAGATACGGGTGCGTGCATTTAGCCATTAATAATTACACCTGCTAGCAGAAGCACCTACATCCATCCGTTTATACTGCAAGCCCACCCATCCCAATATTTTACATCTTAATGAGCATCAACGAAATTGTCTGCGTGAACGCAAAGTTAAGAAAGTTCAAAGGAGTCAATTCATCCACAAAATTTGAAGATCCAAAGCGAACTTTCATAAAGTCAAGTGACAAAGACATTCTCCGTTCCAAGGGTGACTGTCCAGACATCTTGGATTTAGTAACGATGCTAACATAACGCTTCGAAAGAATGCAAACCCTAGCAGCTACGTGGGACATGTACAACACACTTAGTCCATCAGTAAGCATTAAAGGAAAAATCAAGAACCCAGGCATAGGAATCTTTTGATGCAGTCTAATACAAGCAAACAAGGGGATAATTATAGAGAGTATTCCAATAACAAACACAGTTGGGAGAAAAACCGGTTGAAGAACTGTGTTGTACAATTTTCCCAAGAGTGTTAGGCGTTGATACTTCCTGTAGATCCCTTTTATGCCAGTATCGAATTTCTTGTTGTACGGTTTTGAAGCGGGCAGATTCTCTGCTTCTCTGTTTCAAGAAATCAGAGTTGTCTTACGTGTAAACTAAACATTATTTATACATTTTGAGCGCATATACACTCACTTCGTTAGCTGCTGCAAATACGAATCCAAGCACCTCAAAGGGAGGAACAAGGCATAAAAGACGTATTGACTAGCTGCGTTTACTACAGTCGCCCATGTCCAAACATCAAAAGCCAGGAAAGCAATTTTCACTGCGAGCGAGGGCATAATACATTGACCAAATCCGTCCTTAAGCAGCATATGCCCCAAATGCGGAGGTAGACAAGGATCAACAAGGATTATTGCAGAAATAAAACCCGCAAGTCCACCACTGGTAGCGATGCCCAATATGCACATGGTTGTAGTCATTATGTCATTTGTGTCTTTCAAGTTTACAGCTGAAATGCAAACATAATTTGAAATGAGATTCTGGTCACCAAATACAAGGAGTTAGTCCTGTTTACGTGGAAGATGCTTTTCTTCGTAAGTTAGGAAGGAGTTCCATAAAAGAATTGCCTCTTCATGCTTCACCCAGATTGTTCTTCGCATGAAAGTACATCCAACTAGCACAGACAAGAACTCTGTACCCATGATATTCTCTCCGGTTTTATTTGACTTTACGGACTTCGGTGTTAAATAGTACAGCGCCATGGCATAGGCGTACATACAATGAAGAATGATTTGGAACTTGCAGTAAACAGCTTTCAATTTTGATCGGAGCGGGATCACTCTCTGGTTTTTTTCGTCCCACTCATTAAGCACGCACCCAAGTATGTTGCTTAATTTAATTTGCAACTTGAAATAAAACAACATTCTGTGGAATCTGGTTTCCCTTTTCTTACTATTGCCGGAATCCGTTACTTTACTCGTAGCTTCCATGATTCTCAGCTTAGCTATTTTGTGTTCTAGAAGGGGATATAGTTCTTACAATTTGTCTACATTTAAAAAAGCAAAGCGGCAATATAAATATAAAGCACTCCAGGGTACAAAGTATGTCTGCCTTAATTCAAACAAGGAAAGGTTTTTTACATTCAACACTTGACAACCTGGGAAGATGAATTTTAACTACCCATGAATCCCACTCCTTTTATATATTAAGTAAAAAAGCTTTATATAAGTGATATTCAATCAACTAGCACATATTGAGCGTTGCGCGTTACGTAGTCTGTGACGCAAATTATCGGATGTCCTAATTGATTAGGATTTTAATCTGAGTTGAATTAAATTGTTATTAGAGCAAAATATTTTTCCTCTGGTCTGTATCTTACACACTTTATACGATATTATGGCTAACCATCAAGTAAGTTCTTTCCATAAATACCTAATTCCTTAATTAAAAGACAAACCAATTCAGCTAATAAATAAATATAATAAGTTAATCAAACTTCTGCACCTTCAGTGACGAACCATTAAAACAGTTGAAAGTATGCCAGATATAATATAAATCTTTAGTTGTGTGACGTATTAAAGGATTTTTTCTCTCTGCATCAGCAGCTTTTCCAAATATACGACGAAGTATTTGTAAGGGAGGATTTCATATTAAATTGTTTCACGAGCAAGGTACACCAACAAATCTGAAAGCGCTTCCCAATGTAGTAGTTAGAATTTCCACGCATAATTAACCACTTCGTGATAGTGTACTGACAGGTACATAATAGTCAGTACAACACTCAATCAGTAATCTGGTTGACAATCATTAAACTCCCGGTCATAGCATATTTTAAAAACAAACGCCAGTTTGAAAACAACGAACATTTTCCGTGCTGAAGCTTGAATCCGCATCAAATTACCAGGTAATTCAATACGAAAGGGAGTAAAATTTAATTAAACGCGACTGTTGTTCATTTTGGTGTTTATGGCTAGCGTCAATTTTGTTTACTTCAGTTTCATTACCATGAAGACAATATTGTCGCAAGAATTGAGATATCTGATTGTAGTTGTTGATTTTCAGAGTTAACTATATATGCCCACCATTACGTTCCTTAATAGAGAAGGTCTATGTAGAGCAGAATAACCTCAATGTAAAGAACTCCAAATGGCAACTGGCTTTATTAGATATATCAACAATATTTACAATGTTGTTCCCTCCTATTTCTACTCAAATGTATCTTTGATGAATGTTTCCTTCTTTGACAAACATCTTGCCATGGTAATCGTATAGTTCGGTGTTTTTTTAATTTTTAGAAGATTTGAGAATGATTATTTGGTTTATGTTTACTTGCTTTCAACATTTGATATTATTTTGGAAGGTTATTTACGAATGTTTCTGAACTGATATCAATGTCAATGGAACATAATTATTTAAAAAACACTTACGTCGGAAACAATGCCCAAAAAGTGACATTTACAATTTATTTCATAATGAATACTGCAAGTCATCTCTGACATATTTCACAAATTCTCAAATAGAATCATTGAATGCAGGAATAGTACGACGTAAACAATAAGTTAATGATGCGCAAAGAGTATCTACACTTAATGAAATGTCATATTCTGTGTCATCCTAATCCACATCTCAGTGAAAAGCAGCAAAACGTATATGTACTCAATTACAAATCCAATTACCGTAACACTCAATTCTGAAACTGATTAAAGTGCAGGTACTGGAGTCTAATTCCTGAAGTCTAATTTCTGACTAGTACAGACATCAAGTACCCAAATCTAATTTTAAAATTATCGTCAACTCCCTGATAATTCTTTACAACAAGCAAGAGCATTAAAGAAGAAGTGAAAAGGGGTAAGGTGAATGGAAGGAACGGTATCAAAAGTTGAGGCCAACCTACTCAAATATATAAGAAATTATAGAATTTTCAAACTGGCGAACTTCAATGAGCCCCAACATCATTGGTGCAGTCCCAGCTACATCAGGTCAATAGTACTCTTAAGTTAAAGCCCCGGCTACGCTGTAAAGGGGTTTATTCGCTGGACTTACGCTAGAATGGGAATATTTTCGGACTTCTCTCATGACGTTGAAGCCCAGCAGTGGCAGTACAAACCAAGAAGCTGATGAGCCAAACCTACAATCCCCAACTCATCAGTCCTGCTATGCTGGACAACGTGTGTAGGTCAACCTAGGCGGACTTTTCTCAGACATGTGATTGTCATATAGAGATAAGTATGATACACAAATTAACCAGCTATGCACTTTCGGAATGACCGAAATGGGTCTCTTACGACCTAAGCAGCACTAGCGGCTCTTCTCAAGCACATACAATTTATTGATCGTTAAAAATATAGATAGATAAGCACTAAATCTCAATGCAAAAGCGACAAAGAATATATCTTCTCCTTATAATGGTTTGAGCAGAAATTAAAATGTTTTATAAAATTAATATTAACATACAGTTTATGTATCGTAATAAATAATCTAAATTCACCAAATTAGAAAATTATTTTTCAAGTGTTGAAATTGTCAATAAGTGATGTTGCAGATTTCTATGGTGCTGCCATCGATTTGGTTTGGTGATGCTAACTTAAGTTTTTTACAACGAATAAAACCCGTCAATAAAACTGTCCGCGTAGGAGAAGATTCAAAAATATTGCCGGAGTCAAATTATCGATAGAACACTACAACCAACCGACCTGACGTGAAAGAACGAGAATCGAGCGTCTAGCGTGCAAACCGAGGAAACCAATATCGTCCATAGCTTTTAGGTTAAACTAATTTGCTCTTGTGATTCGCAAACAGGCAAATAATGATTTCACTTATTTTTCACCGTGGCGTATCACTGGAACAAATTACAAACCAATTAGGGGATAACTGTTACATTAATGAACTATACTTTGACTATGACTATGAACACGGTAAGGAAAACTCAAATTCCAATCATATGAGCTGACGTTTGATATGCTTAACACCTTAATCTTGTAGGCTTGGTCTATAGTTATCAATAATTACGTATGTGAGGGATATTTCTTAGGAACCAAAAATGACGTGATTTGGATGCGGGAACGTGCATTTTGCTTTTGTTAGGAACTCCCACTACAAGGAGTCTTTATATCAATGTTTTAGACTACAAACCCACCCATCCCACTAATTTACATCTTAATAAGCATCAACGAAATTGTCTGCGTAAACGAAAAGTTAAGAAAGTTCAAAGGAGTCAATTCATCCACAAAATTTGAAGATCCAAACCGAACTTTCATAAAATCAAGTGACAACGACATTCGTCGTTCCAAGGGAGACTGTCCAGGCATCTTTGACTTCGTAACGATGCACACATACCGCTTCGATAGAATGCAAACCCTTGCAGCTACGTGGGACATGTACAACACACTGAATCCGTCAATAATCATTAATGGAAACATCAAGAACCCAGGCATATGAATCTTGTGGTGCAGCCTAATACAAGCAAACAAGGGGATAATTATTGACAGTATTCCAATAGCAAAGACACTTGGGAGAAAAACCGGTTGAAGAACAGTGTTGTACGATTTTCCCAAGAGTGTTAGACGTTGATATTTCTTGTAGATCTCTTTCACGCCAGCTTCGAATTTATTTTTGCATGTTATTGTATCCGGGAGATCCGTTGCTTCTCTGTTGCAAGAAATCATAAAGTCTTACTATCATTTGATTTAATATTTATAATGAGGATGTTAGTTCCATTGCTCAAACACACTCACTTGATTAGCTGCTGCAAATATGAATCGAAACACCTCAAAGGAAGAAACATGGAATAAAAGACGTGCTGACTGGTTGAGTTTATTACAGTCGCCCACGTCCAAACATCGAAAGTTAGGAAAGCAACCTTTATTACGTAAGAAGGCACAATGCATTGACCCATTGCGTTCTTAAGCAGCATATGTCCCAAATGCGGAGGTAAGCAAGAATCCACAAGCATAATAGCACAAATGAATCCCGCGAGTCCTCCACTGGTAGCGATTCCCACTACGCACATGGTTTTTGCCATTAAATCATTTGGTGTTTTCAAGTCTGCAGCTGAAATACAAACAAACTTGAAATGGAAACCTTATCACAAAAAAGCAGTAAGAATTTTTACGTGGCAGGTGCTTTTCTTCGTAAGCCAGGAACGAGTTCCACAAAAGAATAGCCTCTTCTTGCATCACCCAAATTGTTCTTCGCATTAGCGTGCTGCCAACCAGCACAGCCAAGAATACTGTTCCAATGATATTCTCACCAGTTTTATTTGACTTGATGGATTTTGGTGTTATAAAATACAGGCCCATGGAATAGGCGTATGCAAAGTGAAGAATCATCTGGAACTTGCAAAAAGCAGCTTTCGACTTTGACCGAAGCGGAATAACTCGCTGGTTTTTTTCGTCCCACTCACTAAGTACACATCCAAGTATGTTGCTTAATTTAATTTGCAACTTAAAGTAGAACAACATTCTGTGGAATCTGGTTTCTCTTTTCCTACTTTTTTCGGAATCGATGAGCACCGTTGGTTGATTCGGAGCTTTCATGGTTCTCAGTTTAGCCAGTTGAAACTACTTACGTTAGAAAAAAGTGAATTTGTTCAAACAATTCTTTATTATGCACAAAAGTAAAAGGGCAATGTATAAAACACTGCAAGCTACAAAATCTAACTGCTTTAATTCGATAAAGAAAATGTTTTATACATTCATCCCTCCACAGCCGCGTAAGATGAATATGAACTGCCAATGAAGCACACTCCTTCTTCATATATAGTACAGCATAGCTTTATCTTAGAGATATTCAAAGAATATACACATATAGTGCGTTGTCCATGTCGCATAATATCGGATATCCCAATTCTTGAGTACTTTAATCAGTTATCAACTGAAATGTTGTTTCAACAAAATGTTTGTACAATCTTCTCCTCTGTATCTTGTACGCTTGTTACGATATACAAGGCAAACTAGGAAGTAAACCCCATTCATAATTATCTAATTCCCTAATTCAAGGACTCTGTCGATCAGCTAATAAATACGTTAAGTTAAATTAATCAAGCTTCAGCAAGTTAAGTGAAGAACAATTAAAGAAGTTGAAGGATTTCCACTTGGAACAAGAATACAAGGTTTTGAGACATCATATAGGAATTTTCCCTTCTGATTCATCAAAGTTTGTATTGAGAGATACTTTTTAGACAGTACAGCAGTTTATCCCTAACCGCGTTGGCAATCTATATAATCCACGTCGTTGCTAGTTTTAAAAACAAACATCCATTTGGAATCAACGAACACACTTTGTGTGGAAGTGTATATCCCCGTTAAATTATCAAGTAATTTAATAAGCGAATTACGAACAATTTAACTAAGCACAATTATTGTTCATTTTGGTGTTCACTGCAAACGGCTATTTTGTTTACTTCAGTTTCTTCACATTGAAGCGTATATTGTCGCAGGATTTGAGATATACAATTGTGGTTGTTTGTTTTCAGAGTTAATTAAATGTACGCAAAGCCCAAGGATAGTGTTCCTTATTAGAGATGATTTTGTGGAGCAAAAACTCGCCAAGAACCCTTAACACAAAGAACTCGAAACGGCTACTAGCCTCATTAAAAAATCGTCGAAATTTACAATACTTTTTTGTGAGTAAACATTTTTGTTTAACGTTTAACCTCACCAGTGTAGATAGGCACGAAATGTGTTTTTTAGTTTAATACTATAATCCATCCTATTTCCACTCATATATAACTTTGACGAATACTTCCTGCTTTTACATGTTATGCTGCCCATAGTAAGTACATGCCTTGTGCGAAACTCCATTATATCCCCAATATATGCCTGGTCCCCACCATATTTGTATTTATGCAAGCAAATTCAAATGCTTGCGGAAAAGGTTTTTCTGTTGCGAGAACCATTAAACTTTGAAATAAAGTCAAAGTTGCAGTCAAATTTCTTTAAGAAAATGTAAAACAAAGCTGCCCTATTCATTGCATACTTCAATGTTGTTCATTTTGTTAGTAGATTTTAGAATGATGAATGAGTGAATAAATTCAAAAATCCTAACGTCCTAAGTAATGACCAAAACAAAGCAAAAGTGAACAACTAAGCAATAAAATGAGTAACATTTACAAATTTATTTCATAATGAAAACCTGTTTTGTGTAACCGAGTCATATAATCTGAAAGGTGGCAAATTTGTCTACAGATATTATCTAAAGCATTCCCACACAAGCTTGAGAGCCTTAAGAATTTGTCTTACCAAGAGAAACACCCAAAATCTGTAATTTTAAGGTAAAATTAAAACATCCGCAGCTGTACCTTGCAATGAACAGAATATTTGGCCAACAGAACACTGTACCTTGCAAAGAACAATTTGCAACGTAATATACTTACGAATATATTATTCGGGTTTTTAATAAGAACCGAAATTGTTGCATGAGTTCTTGCTTACATAAGAACCGTAATTGTTGGCATGAGTTCTTGCTTGCTTATTGAACATTTATTGACGTTGCGATATTTATTGTGTTGCTTTTAAGATTACTGTGATATCAAACTATGCTTTTCAAATGAATAACATGCATTAATGCAACCGTCCTTAAAGGATTAAATATAGGAAATATTACAGAAATCCAGTTGTGTAGAAAATGTATATCCAAGCCTATTTATGTAATGTAAAACGAGACGAGTCTAGCTTGCAAACAGAGACCGCATTTGAGTGAAACAATAAAGTAGTTTTTCTTCCTTTAGAATTTCTTTTCACTCCCCCTGACCTTTTTCTGTGTCCCTCTCTTTTATCCCTGAACTCCACTTCCCCATGTAAGCCGGAGATCCCTAACATTTTTCAAATTTTTTTGTATGTCTAATAAGGAGTCTACATTAATAAATAAAGCAGTGGTTTAGCTAGTAGTAGCTGTAGTAGTTTTGAACCAGGTTAATGATAAAGTAAAAGTGGGAATGCGGATGGACAAAGGTTTTAATTGCTTAACGCCTTCATTTGATAGGCCAAAAACTCAAAAATCCACTAACGCGATTGTATAACAATTCCTTGGCACTAAAATTCACTACGCAAGGTTTTGTCATAGACTGGAAACTGAAATCAGCGTATACTTTATCGTAATTAAGCCAAGTGGTTACAGGTACCTACATTTTCCCATTTTTAGCTACACCTTCTTGGAAGAACTCTTTCATTCATTTATTTAAACTACATACCCATCCCCATAATTTTACAACTTAACAAGCATCAACGAAATCGTTTGCGTGAACGAAAAGTTAAGAAAGTTCAAAGGTGTCAATTCATCTACAAAATTTGAAGATCGAAACCGAACTTTCATGAAGTCAAGAGACAAAGCCAGCTTTCGCTGATAAGGTGACTGTACGGTCCTATTTGACATTTTCATGATTCCAACATAACTCTTGGAAAGAACGCACACCCTTGCAGCCACATTTGACATGAACAAAACACTGAGCCCATCACAAATCAATAAAGGGAACATCAGGAATCCAGGCATAGGTACTTTGTGGTGCAGCTTAATGCAAGCAAACAAGGGAATAATGATACAGAATATTCCAACAGTAAAGACACAAGGGAGAAATACTGCCTGCATAACAGTGTTGTACGTGTGTGTCAAGAGTGTCAGAAGCTGATATTTCCTGAAACTCCGTTC
>JAQGAC010002049.1:0-11488 GCA_034696585.1 Isotomurus maculatus
TTACGGTAGTGAATTTGAAAATTTGAATATGTCAAATATGCCTTGTCGCGCAAAGGATTATCGATTGAAAAGCAGAGAATTAGTAGATTTTTTAGAAGGGAAGGGAGTAATTTCATGTCATTCCAACCAAAATAGGCCCTTGATGTGTGTCTTAGGATAAATACTGAAAATGAAGTGTTCTTAAATTCTCGAGGCTTTACCAGGAATCAGAAGAAAGAATGGTCTCATGCATCGTTCTTTAGGAGTCAGGAAGGATAACCTTTTCTCTGTGAGGAGATTACCGAAATACCTCCTTGCGAACCGCCTCAGACGGCCCTAATGTCACAAAGGGTGTAACCCAAACAAACCCCTCTTGGTCAAGTTCAGTAGTTTGTCACTACTACTTCTTAACTAAGTCTCTCTATACTCAGCTTAGCTGCTTATCTTCCAATATTTCCAATAGGAAGAACCACCACCACCACCACCCGATTATTGAGCTATACTCGTGTTGTTGAGGATCCTAAGGCTCACCCAAATGAGGACTTAAATGCAGTCTCAATATCGCCTTTGACAATTATCCCTTAAAGGTCCCTTGACTTTCCTTATCCTTCTCAATCGCTCTTCTCCTTTGGCTCAAGTAACTTGTTTGTCACCTTCGCTTCCAGCCGTGCCTTTTTGTGAAGTCGTCTCACAGAACAACAAGTAAACGAGATCTTCTGTGAAACAAGAAGTTCCTACTCACTACAAGTTTTTGCACAATTGAATTTATCAGTAATCACAGAATGGTACGTGAGTGTGTACGTGTGGTACGTGCAATTAAAATAATCAGAGAGTGATTTTAAACTTCATAAGAACTTGTGCAGCATCCCTCATTCGTATTATAATACACACGATTAGCGTGTAAAATGGAAGGATTCTTTGTAAACGGTTTCCCCAGTGCTCATCACAGTCAGTACGGATCTCTCCCACCACATCACCAGGTATGTTACGCAGTCACTTACACACGTATGAGTTATTTCATTATTCTTTAGAGAATCTCATCTTTCTGTGAGACGAACAGGGTAATTTACCACGTAATGAGATACCCAAATTGTTTTTTGTTTTGCGTTAAACAACTATGAATGAGGATGAGGGCACACATACTCCATCATTAGTTGTGTAGTTCCATTAATTATGAAATGAAGCCTAGATTACTGGCAGGATGAGATTTGTCAAAAAATACTTACTGATCTTCCCTACTTACTTTTACTCGCATGATGTGGACACTCAGGTCATCATGCGATACTCAGATCATATTTACTATCTCCTACTTTTACACACTTACCTATCGATCACTAGCGATATTGCTTGTGTGTGTGTGTTTTCCACGATTCAATCAACCGTTTCTCATTGCAGTTTCATCATCATCACCTGTCTGCGTACCCAGGAGGAAATTATCAACACTCGCATCATTCATCATGTGCCAGTGGTGTAAATGCAATGGTTGTCCCGCATCCTCCGACTTCTGCATCAACAACTAATGTTTCCAACTATTCTGGTTATGGGGTTAGACCTTTGTTAGTTCCTGCAGGGACTCATAGCAATCAAACACCCAGTCCTATGATGTCCTTAACTCCATCCCTGTCTTCATCTTATAGTCAGCTTAAAACGGGCAGTAGCAAACAAGACCAATATTCCCAGTGGTGGGCCCCACACGCACCTCATCACCAACAATCGTCCTCGTACTTATCTCCTGGAGGAACTTATCCAGCGTCGTCAGTTAACGGAGGATTCAATTCCCCAGCTTTCTTTAATGCTCACTATAGTCACTCCCAAAGCAGTGGAAATCCCATGTCCATGTCCGTTGCTGCGATTAACGCAGTCGTCTCAATTCTCCCCAACGCAGGAGCTTCGCAGAGAAAGTCACGGAGATGCCGGTGTCCTAATTGCCTCAGTGGATTTCAACCTATCGCTGGTAATTATTACACAATACGAGTAATTATCATTTCATACTTCACTCTCTTGGCACTTGAGACCTCTCTCCCATCATTTGCGGTAGTTCTTATGATAGTTTGTCCCCCTGAATAAGAAATGATTAGAGACAGTTTAATGAAATTGAGATATCATCGTCCCATCTAATTCTGTCGTTTCTCTTACCTTTCTATTGCATGTAAGTGTAGACTACTTAATTACCCACGAATCGGACGGTGTGTCTTTACCTCTAATTATTGCTTATCATGAGAAATGCTCTGCTTAAGACATTGAGACAACTACGAATGAATAAATCATGATTTTTCTTACGAATTTACAGCTCCTGGGGAAAAGAAGCCAAAGAGACAACACATATGCCATTTCCCTGATTGTAACAAGGTAAGTTATTTTTTTATTTTTACCCACACGGGAAAACAAAAATATTTGTGTGATTGTCTACAATAGTAATTATTGGTGTATTTCCTCTCTCCCTTCGAAAAAAGTTATGAGACTGAGGTGAACTTACACAGGCAGGCAGTCAGTTAGTCAGTAAAAAGGGGCCCTGCCTATTAAGCTTGTTTGTTGTCAGTTATATTTTATTACATTACTCGTTGACACATCCCAGTGAGACGAAGTGGAGGTGTGTGTAGTGTGTGTAGCCCTTTATAGTTATGGTTGTGCATTCATTCCATCCAAATGAAATAATGGATGCTTTCACAAGTAATAATAATGGTAATAAAATGGGAAAAATATCCACACAGTCATGTCTCATAGAGTCTCCGGTTTCCCATATTATACATGCGTATAAGCATACATGTACGTATATACAAGTAAGCAGGCAGGGAGCGATAGTATCTCCGAAATTATATAATCAACTGCAGCTCAGGAGAGTTTTGTTGAGGTAGAGAAGTAAATGACTTGACTTCCTTCATTATTTTTTAAAAATAGGCGTTATTCTTCTGTGGTTTACTTATTTATCCAACTTCAGGCTGACCGAACAAAATAATAATTCCGGCAGTAATGATAGTTTTTAAGCTCAGGTATATTATAATGACGATCATCACGGAGTGTAGTTCTTAGCTTGGCTGCCAATAATCCTTTTATTCAGTCAGATTCATGACGAGAGACGTGTTAAAAAATGCAAAACCTTCGCATATTAAAAGAGTTTTGGCAGTTTCTAGTGAGCAGGTATTTTTTTGTCTACAACGCTGTTAATAATAATAATATTTTGATGACTGTAATTTTTGTCATTGCTCCGCTACTTAAAGTTAGCTAACTTTTCATTAAATTGAAAGTTTTTGAGAGAGGAATAAGGAAAAAACGTGACAATTGGGTATGGTCGAATGGGTGAGGAGGATTATGGGACACACATACGAAGGGAGAGAGAGAGAGATACGGTCGTAAAAGGCAGGTTCATCTCGTTGACGAATAAATGAATGAAATGAGGAGGATTTACATGAAAAGAAATGCGGAGCAGCGAAGGATGTGTGAATAATTCTGTGTTGTTTTATAATGTCAGGTGTACGGAAAGACTTCACACCTGAAAGCTCATCTTCGGTGGCACACGGGGGAACGACCATTTGAATGTCTGTGGGTGCTTTGCGGAAAACGCTTCACTCGGTCCGATGAATTGCAGCGTCATTTGCGAACGCACACGGGGGAAAAGAGATTTCAATGCGACGTCTGCTCAAAGAAGTTTATGCGAAGGTATGACTACTCACTTACCCTTTAACATTAGCGTGATTAGCGATGAGCATCGCATGAACCATAATGCTCGGGTTTATTTAATGAGCAATACAATTAACACTTTACGTGACTGACTGTCACAAAGCTATTTGACAGATTGGGATCTAAACTTAAATCTACATCGTATGTGTGCTTAGTCCACGCGTTATAATGCAGAGAGGGAATTATTCTATCTCGTGTCTGTTAGTTTTTAATGGTAATTGTACATTGTTAAAGCGTTAGCGTTAAAATAACAAAGTAACGTTGGGTTGAGTTTGAAAGACTACACAGGCTTGAATTTGAGTATGAAATTATTTTGCCTTTTATTGACATCAATTATTGTATAAAATAGCAGTTAGATTTTTTATTTTTAACAATTCTACAAGAAAAAGAAGGGGTCAGTTCATTAAAATGATGTTGTTCTAAGCAAATCTCTATTGCATAGGCTTTGAAAAACAACTTTTATAATAAGTATTTTTCTTGGAACTTTGATTTCTAGTGATCACCTTGCAAAACACGTCAAAACCCATGCTAACCAGTCAAATCGGAACAAAGGGTCATCATTATCATCGACTTCCACTCAGATGATTGACAAGGAGCCTTCTGCTACAAAGGATGAAGGCAAAACTGGGGCAAAGTATGATGCGTCTGATTGTTCGGGTTTATTAGTTGGTGAAGTAACATCGACAACAAGAACACCTGAGCCATTATCATCTCCTGTGATGTCGACAAAGTCTGAAGGAGCTGCTCGTGGATCGCCTTATTCGTCTGAAATTCATGAAAATGAGACTGGAAGATTGACACTCAGTCGTAACAACAACCACAACACTAATCAATTGAATAATAGCAGTGGAGATGGCGAAAGCAGTGGAGATGATGAGACACACTTGAATAGAATGAGAGGAGCTTTAGAGGACTTGTCAACTTTGTCACCTTCACCGGTAGCTGTTTCTCCTGCGTCGACTTATTCCATCTCTACAAGCTCCTCTTCACCTTTGCATTATCCCACTGTCAGTCCATCAGGCTCATCAATGACTTCAGCGGCTGCTGATAATGTCAAGTTGTCTGCAGGATTCGGAGGTGCCTTTCACTCCATCCACAATCAACTCAATTCCTCGTCAATGTGCCATCATCATTTCCAGCAATTCCAGCATCAGTCTCACTTTACCAGTAATCCTTTGTCAGAAGCTAAAGGAAGTAATGAAGCTATTGTCAGTAGCATTACAAGTGGCAGCAATCACTCGCCTCCAGTTTTTAATCACAACTATCCAAGGTATCATTCCTACTCCTTTGGAAGTGACGCTGGTAGTAACAAACAAGGAGGCACCATTGGAGCTCACCAATCACCCGTGAACGATGCTCAAAACACTCCATTACAATCACAGCCAACCCAACAAAACAAATTTGCCAATCATTTTTACAACCAATCATTGTTTTATTCATAAGTTTACTTACAAACAGTTTTACCTGACAGAATACAATTTTATTAATTAACGGAGCAATAATTCCTTTAAATGTGAGATGATTAATTAGCACATAAATAATCCGTTGTGTAATTAATCCGCAGCATTCGCAGACAATCATCTGAAAAAGAAGCCATTCAAACACAATCGATGTTGTAGTTTATGTGTTGTGTAGGTATTTTTTAATCTGTTTCTAGTTTTATTTACTACTTCTATTTAGTATTAGAGTCCAAGCCTTGAATAAAGATGTTGCAAATCATGGTGTAAAATAATTTGCTAGTTTTAATCATGTAATCTCATAGCCTGGGGTTTTAGATAACAAATGATTTTTTTATCTTATGGGATAAATAGCATATAGTAATAAAGGACCGCTATTTATATGAAGGTAACCTTTACCCCGAGGGAAAGTATTGGTGATGCATCTGAGGTGAATAAATCTATAGAGTACGTAAGGATCTAATATTACAGATTTTAATAGGAAAGGGAGAAGTCAGTTGGCTGTGCTGCTGCTCATATTTCAGAAGCCATGCCCTAACATTTATTATCCGTGAGTTGCTCTGCTACTGCTCTAATGTAACTTCATTCTTACATAATAATACACATTATTCTTCCTGCCGTGGTGGATGGATGGATGTGTTTTTATGAAGACCTGCAATGAGCTTTAGCAGTTAAAACTAAAGGCAAAGTTAATGGTACACAAAGCACTGCAAGAAAGAACTCATAAGCCGACTACTAAGTACACTACCACCACCACTACTACTCGTTCCCTGGCTGGTTGACCAAAGCCTATAATTTCGTCTCCATGCCTAAAAAATAAATTTAATATCAGCTGTCCTTTTCGATTACAGTCTTGCATTGTTCTTCGTCATGAGCACCTCTACTCGATCCTCTGCTCCTTCTGAACTCATTCTCACTCCAAAATTATTCTAATCCCAAACTTTTCCTGTAAAAGTGAAGCTTCGGACAGCAAAAGTCAATTTTGATTATCTGGAATCAAACTTTCATTATCTCGATCCACAATTGTACCTGAACCTCATGTCATACAGTTTGCGCGTATCCTTACTTCACAAAGACCCACACAATTGTACAATTTAAGTTTCAAGGTACAACACGACCACAAGCAGTTACATTAGACAGACAACAGACAAGAGTTTGCAGTTTCATAGAAGAAAACTCATTTAGCGAACGCAACTAGTGGAACGGTCTTTTCTGTTCCAACTTTCGTGCATGTAAACCCGTAAGTGGATTCATAAAGTAACAGTGACCTGTTTGGTGTCGGTCGGTTCACATTATTAAAAATCTCATCCAGCATGACTTTCGTTTTTGTTAATTACATCTATTAACCCTGGATTAATTAACGATTAATTTTCTTTATCTACCGACATTATCATTGCTGCTGGGGTGAGAGATAAAATCCCCCTTTAATTCGTTATGTACATAGTGAAAGTTTATTAAATCATTAAATAATTAATCAGCGAGTGAAAAAATTGTTGCACACCGTAAAATTGGCAAAATGCTCAGCACTGTACGTAATTTAATTTACTTTGTGATTTTGTGATAACTTACTTTAATAAGAAGTACGGACCCCATTCACAGTGCAATTCATCAGATAATAGAAGCCGAAATAGAAGAATTGTTTTTCAGATTTATCAAGAAAGACTAACAGAAACTACACGATGAACGTAAGTTAAATAAGTTTTGTTTTATTCCGCCTCGTTTTAGCATGATTTTCAGAAAATTTTAGATTTAAAACCTATGTAATAAGGATATACCTTTCATCGAGTAAATAATGATGCATGCATATATAAGTACCTTGAAAACTGAAGGATGGAAGTAATTTCAATAAAAACCGAACAACAGGATACTGATACTATTAGGAATAATAGCTAATAACACAAAGTTGCTCTAATTTATTCATAAAAGGGACGAAACTTAGCTAACAGCTATGAAATATGAATAGACTGCACATAAAACTTCGGTGCAATGGTTGGAAAGGTGTAATGAAAAACCTCTTTCCTTGTCGTGCATTTGCAAATAGACAGGAAGAATATTAGAGTTCTGGGAAATAAGTTATAGTGAGCTTTCTGGCACACACAATGCAGAATCATCTTTGTTGTTGTATATGTAAACTGAATACTGTGTTAAGGAAGGAGTAAAGAATAAATGAAGAATTTATTTGATAAGATAGGAGCGATGGGTTCATTTACTAGACAATGTTGAATGCAAGATATACCGAGAAATATTAGAGATCGTCAATAAATCTTTGTTGATCACGCAATCGACATAAAAATTTGAAATATGGAAGGTGAGTTGTGAGTTCCTTTTTGAGTTTTATTCCTTCCTTCATCGAGTCTATCAGAGAGGTTTCTTTTTTATTGGTGAACCTTTTGTTAAGCTTGTTTCATTTTCATTGTACTGAATAATGAAGTTGCGCATGGAAGTTCATGAATTAACAATTTGAAGTAATGTGAAACAAAATAATGTATTAAATTATTAAATCATTCAGTTCATCGTTTTCATCCATTTTCGAGTTTGTGCTGTACGTGAAGAAGTGGCTTGTTTGAGGCAATCATCGTTAGTAAGATTATCAAGGTGTCTTAACAAGTGAATTGTAGATTGTGGATAAATGTAAAGATCTAGAGAGATGGCAGAGAGATGCCATTCAATGAAAAAAAGACTGTTTGCTAGAAATCATTAACCATCTTCGCTGAACAGGTTGTGTTGTGTGAGAGATGGGGGTATTCCTTTGCTTGAGCAAATAGGAGTGGAATGAATTGCAAATATATCAAGTTATGCTAATGTAATGTGACATGGGGAATAGTTCAAGTCATAAAAATTCATTTTGTTATAAATCAACAACCCTCTAAGCTCTCTGAGTCTTTTTGTCTCGATGCATCAAAGTGAGATTTTTAGGAGTTTCTTAATCACCCACACTATCTTTTGAGCTACTCGTTTGAAGCAAAATATTGTATGAAGTGTTTTCCATAAATGAGTAATAACGATGAAAAGTAGCACGGAAATTCGAAGAGTCACACATGTGTAGCCATACAAAAGAATGAAATTAAGGGGAAATTGGTTTTCAATGGGAATTACTAAATTAACGATTTCACTATTGATTATTTTGCTTAGTTGTGTTTTGAAATTCTTTAGTAATTTGTTCAACTTTCGTCAGAGTTTGGAATTTTGTTTTTCTTCAAGGACGCATGATTTAGAGGCAATTAAAGAATACAGAAGGTAATTTTTAGCACGTAATGCTTTAATTGTAAACCAAGTAAAGCAATTATTCGTTATTTTTCTCAGTTTTGTACTTTAAATTGATGTGGCATGCAATTGGAAGAAACATTTCTCATGCTGGTTGTAGTTTAGCAGTGTAAATTTAGCATTTAGATTGTTTTTTATAAAAAATAGCTAGTCATGCTATTAGTTTAAATTGAAGTCGTGAGTCTATAGATGATTGTTAAAGGATATTTGATCTTTGAAACCTATGAATGAACTAATAGAAATATTGAATTTCTAATGAAGCATGAAAAGATGTGAGGAGTAGGAGGAGATTCAATGATACGCAAAGATTGTTAACCTATCTTCAATGGCGATTAGATTAGCGTGTCATCAAAGTTTAGTGAACGTGTGTGTGTGTGGAAAGAATTGCATAGTTTTGAAAAGAATAAAAGCGTCGATTATCGATAATCTGCATTTATTTGCATCATGAGGCCTTGTTGGCTGTTAAATGTCTCATGTACCCACAGTTTAATGGTAACTTGAGGGAATAATAAAAATCAAGTTTAGTGGTCGAAGAATGAAAATGTTCACGTACCATTTGCCATCCAAGTTTGGGTTTGTTAGACTGCCTGAAAGGAATGAAATTTATTGCGTGCAGAAAATTGCATTGGCAGGCGAATGTTCCTCATGAGAGGAGAGATGTCTTGGGCAGATAAAGTAGCCTAGAGGATGAGGAATTCCATGAATAAAAGTTCCCTTCCTTGCCATTTCTTTGCCAAGGATAACCGAACAACCAGAGGAAGTCAGATTACTCAGACTTTAAGTTGTAAATGCTAAACTTGGGCTTTTATCGCATTTTTATTTTTTACACACAAAAAATCATTCAAAAAATATTTAATAACTGAGATATTCTTGATTATTATTCAACCCACAAGCTATTAGAGTTGTTTCACTCAATCCATTTATGTTTAATTACTGTGGGAGAGAGAGAAGGTTAGTTGTTCTTGTTGTTGTGTGTGTGTGGATGGAGATTGTTATATTATTCTTATATTGGTTTCCTATTTATTTTTCTGCTTTGATGATCAGCATGACTGATAACAGAATATTGAATACGACGATGGGTGCATGCCGGGAACCGGAATATCCATTAGGCACTCAACCATTTATCCTTCTACTTGGTGAAAGGAAGGAGTTTTTAATTCAATTATAAAAGGTGCAATTTATTCCACAATATATGATCCTCCTGTTCTGCAAGATTGCGAGTCCTGCTGTCATGCATGAATTCACGGGAAAATGCATTTTACAAGATCAGCGAGGAAAGTAACGCGTAAAATACACGATTCTGTGGTTAGTGCATTTTTGGTTAGAACCTGTGTACGTCTTCTACTTAATGGTTGGCTTTGAGACGAATTTGTACAGTAGGTAAAATTTTAATATGAAATCTCCTAGACCCACCCAAATTGCTAACCAAGCTGCATGTTAAAAGTATGTACATATGTGGTTTTTCTGCAGATCTCGAAATGGCTTAGTTATAAAAACTTTACGATGTACAATGGTTTCGAGATTTAGTAGACTGACTCACTTAAGTCTTTATAGTGCTTGTCCAGTTACTTTTTACTAGGAGTAGAGTGTTTTTTCGGCTCCAAATACATTTCCGATGAACCATTAAATTATTGAGTTTTTTGGAGAAAATTATAGGGTTTGTCTTAGGACCCAAAAGTTGATCGTCGTAGATTCTTCTCTCTCTGTCTATTCTTAGATGTGCTTGTGTGTAGTATGTGTTCCTTGAATCTTCGGAGGAGACTTGGCTGTGTTCGGTTGGAAGAAGAAGGCAGACTTCTCTTAATACTGGCATGACTTTCCACAATACATTAGAAGTGGAGGAAGAGTTATTAGGAGACGCATCTCAATCTCCAATATATCCCTTTTTCCTTTTCCCAGGCGAAAAATAGAAAGAACTCATTGTCGGCAATAACTAAAAAAGAAACAAAAGAAGGCACATCTGACAATGAGTCGTTTGTCTGGCTGCCTGCTTGCTCCGTACTTAACTATTAACTCATATCTGAAGCCTGTTCAAGTGTAAGGTGAAGGTCTCTAGTTTCAAAATGTCAAACAATAGCGTACTAAGCTGCAGCTATCTGCCAAATATGGTTGTGGAAGCTGAGATGCAAAAACACACCTGCGGATTAACGATAATTGTTGTTTGATCATCCTCCCACCAATTTATGAGATGAACGTACGTGGCAATTCTTCTATTACGTATTATATACCCGTCTAACCAAATCAACCAACTGATGCAAACAAGTCAGAGAGATTAAATACACCTTAAAGATCTCCTTGTATATTCCTCAAGGGATTCACCGGGGAATTTACACACGTCTCCCTCCCTCCCAAAATGACCTTTGGCTTTTGTAAAAACGAAGGGTGAAATGTGGAAAATGTTAGTAAAGTATCGTAATAATTGTGACCTTTCTTAACCCAAATACACAAGCGTTGGTTTGGTTGTCTGTGTGGCTGGAGTCAGTGGAAATGAGGACTTTTGATGCAACGATGCAACCCTATAATCAACTTCTTCTTCCAGAGCGTGCTGAACAGCGAAGGGTCGTCATCGTGTGGGTCGTCCTGCACCATAAAAACTGCATCATCCAGTTAAAACAAATTTTTGTGGGTTAAGTAATTACGGAAAGAGTGTTTCCACAAAACACATGAAAATGGAATTTCTTTCTATTGAGAACACTTACAAAAAAGAGACTGCAGTGGGATCAATATATTACACACACAGCTTTAATGAGAGAGAGAGAGCCAGAATTCTCGTGAGTTTTTGATGAATTACGAAAGATTAAATCGTTGATAAGAACACTCTGTAGTCTGCTGTATGAATGTGAAGTCTTGGGACAGATCATATCACTTCTACCTATCTTAAATGAGATTACGGATAATTATTTACAACAGGCCGTAGTTTCACATGATGCTATTATGCCATGCAACATGTCAAAAACTGAAGATGGCTTATTGTGAGTGAAGTGGTGTGTAATTTTCTTATCCATCTTTTTATTCCGTAGCGATCATGGGTTACCTTGACCAACCTAAACCGCAAGAGATTTGTGTGTGTTGTACCACTACCTACACCATCGTCAAGTATGTGGTTAAGA
>JAQGAC010002050.1:0-11486 GCA_034696585.1 Isotomurus maculatus
CGAAAATTATTTCATGTTAACATTTCAGTTGATTGAATTTCGAAAATTATTTCATGTTAACATTTCAGTTGATTGAATTTCGAAAATTATTTCATGGTAACATTTCAGTTGATTGAAGTTCGAAAATTATTTCATGTTAACATTTCAGTTGATTGAATTTCGAAAATTATTTCATGTTAACATTTCAGTTGATTGAATTTCAAATTGTTAAAATGTCCCGTCGTATTTGCAGGAATCGGGGACTTGGGTTTTGGGACGGATCCCCTGGGGAAGTGCAGCGGGGAGATGTGAACAGGGTCGCCAAATTCCACTTCCCAACTTACGATTCTGCGAGTCCCTCACTTGTCTTTCTGGATTTGGGCAGGAAGACTTCGACGGAGGACAACGGAACTGTCGAACTCACGAGGACTTTCGACCGTTCGACGGAGTTCGGAGACTATGTTGTGAGTGGAGCCACGTTCAATTCGAAATTCGGGAGGACTGTCTTTTTTAATTCTCCCGGTTTCACGATTCTCCCGCTTTCGTTAACACTCACGTTGTCTGTGGCTCCGTCAGTCCACCCGGGCGAAACTGTCGAAGTGCTGGGCTACGTCAAAAACAACGCGGAGTCTCCCTTTGAAGGTCACGTGACGCTGGACGTGACTGAAGGCAGCTCAACGGAAGTCACCGAGAAACGTGTGGAAGTCAAGGGACACTCAATCCAAATTCTGCGGTTATAAGTCACTCCGCAATCCGTTGGCGACCTCATTTTGTCGCTGAGGTCAAATATTTCGAGTCGACTCACAGCCACGAAGAAAGTGAAGGTAAATCCCCCAGGGGAAATTTTTCACGCAGCCAAATTCAAAATTGCAACAAACTCCGAAGAGAGTTTTGACTTAACGGATTTCAAATTTCCGACGAATTGCACGAAATTTGGAGACGTTGGAACGCAGAACTTTAAGGGCGACATTCTTGGCGACATTTCCGCTTTCCTGCAGGAGGACCTGTTCAAAGTTGCATCTGAATTCACTGGAGTGGCGTTGTGGCATTTAAAGATCCTCTCGTCATTGGCCAACTTCTACAGAGCGAAAAACGACACGGCAGCGCTGCAAAGAGTTATCAGCAGTTTGGAATCGTTCTCATTGGAGTTGGAAGATTCGACTGAGGACTCGTCTGTTGCTGAACTCTCACCGCGTCTTCTGTTGGGAGTGACGACATCTCAAGCTCCTCCAGAACTCGGGTATGGTACCATAGTTCAGGAACGTTGGTTGAAGTTGAAGTCCGCGCAACAGGAGGACGGTAGCTTCCATGTGAGGTCAATTGTAACAACTACGAGGCCGTCGACCTATTGGAGGAGCATCGAAGGTGACGTGAAGACGCTGCAAAGGATGGAGGCAACTGCTGCTGACGGTAAATTGATCGTCAACACCGCGCTCGCTCTTTCCACAATCTTCTCCGTTTAGGGCTTCCAAGTCTCCGGAGAAAATTTGACCTTTGCTTACGACGATTTCGAACGGGGAGTTGATTTCCTGAGAGGAATGACCTCCAGAGGTCAAATCAAAGACAGCTTTCCACTCAGCGTCGTCGCCTTTCTCCTCTCCCAGTTGAACGACCGCGATGTTCCCACAATCCTCCGGAAGTTGGAGAACGCAGCGTCACGAGACTCCAACGGAATGTTCTGGAGTTCCAAATGGAATGGGATGACGTTGTCGACAACCGCAAGGCCTTCCGTTACTGCCAGTTCATATGCTCTGATGACGTACGTCAACTTGAAGAGAATGGAGGAGGCTTCAGAAGTCGCGCGATAGTTGATCTCCAAGAAGAACTCGAACGGTTTCTACGCGTCATTCCAGGAGACGGCGGCAGTTGTGGAAGGCCTGCGAATGTATGCAACATCCTTCGCCTCCGTCAAAGGGGAGTGGCCTTCGCTGTTGAAGATGACGCAAAAGTGTGTCAATCCCCGTGGCAACGTCTCTTTGGGAGACGATTTTAAAGTGAATGTGAGTAATTTTTTTACAAGTCTCGAATGTTCAGTCTGGTTTAATAAAAGTGTATTGCTATGTAGGGGGAGCTGCTGAAAGGTGAGGGAACTCTGCAATGGATGGATTGCAGGACGACGGACAATCCGAGTAGTCTGATGATTTTTGAAGTCTCACTTCCCTCCGGTTACCTGAGTAAAGAAAACAGTTCACCTTTCATTTCTAAAAGTGGCATGTGCAATATCATCTCTGCTAGCCGCATGCACAAGGTTGTTAGGGGAGAAAATCCCACGGCGATTTCAGTGCGTTACTACGACTTCAAGGACCCGCTAACCCGCTCAGTCACCTATTTCGACTGACAACCCAAAAAGAGACTCTATGTATCAATATAACTATTACGCGAAATAAAATACATTAATAAAAGGTTAACAGAGTACAGATTTTTTAATAGCTTACAAGAAAAATGTATTGGCTTATGTAGCAGTTACATTTGTACTTCAGTACCTTTAAAGGCTTTGCTACCAATAAATGCAAAGTTGTCTTTTTAAATCAGATGGAATCTGATTTAGAAGATTCTGCTCACAGGTGCCGACTTAATGCTTGGCATAAAATTAGCTTCCTACACATCTGCCTAATCAATTGCGATTTGCGAAATAAAACCCTAAATTTGGGAACATTTATTATAATTAGAGGATTTTAAAATTCTAATCACATTGATGAGGAATAACAGTTTGCGAAAAGAATGCCTCGCTCCAGTTCACTACTGCAGCAAAGAGTCTGTAAAATCCGAGGAACCAAATCAACCTATCTCACTTGTGTTCTGCCGATTGGAATCTTATTATATAAAACTTGAGTAGATTAATTCTGGGAAGTATACAAATACACGAATGATTTAATTCACAGGACATCCCAATTGCTTATTATCTCTATTTATAATATACGAATTCGTTATCCTGTATCTATTACAATGAATAAAGTGGTAATGAAAAGTATGGTTAAATTAGTATGGTGCATAATTTTAATACAGTGGAAATTGTAATTCGTTGCAGTTGTTTATGGACTCTGTATGGTCTTTTACTCTGAACCGTTGCAGTTATGCTGATGATACAAGATGACGTGTAAATTGTGAATTGAATCAGGTAAGAATTTTTGATTAAAACGCAGGAGCTCCTCGACGTTCTTTATTCAGAATTCTATTACACCCCCTGACTCAAGATATCCTCTTACTGTGTGATCCGATTAAATAATGGCTGCTTCAGTGTTCGCCCTTATTGCTTTATTTGCTGGAGCAATACTACTAATGGATGAAAGACCCAGGCAAGTTTTTGATATTTTCATCACTCTATTATAATATGCACGATTACTGATTTTAGTTGTTTCATAGAGGATGACTCCTTCAGAATCAACCGGCTTCTCAATACACTAAGCTCCGTCCTTCAATTCTTATGGTACTGTACTTTTACTTATCGTAATTACTTTATTGCCTCTGCTGTCAGGGTACGCGGTACGAACATTTGTTGCCAAGAAAAACTAAGTTGTAAAGGGAGTCAAAGCAAGCAGTGAAACCAAGGAGAAAGCAGACTACTGCAGGAATGTTGTTATCATTAGTGGCAAAAAATAAAACCAAGACTAGAATCTAAAAAACTAAAAATAAAGGGATTTCTTATAGAAGTTACAAGAGCTGACTTGATGGTTCAAAGTAAGTAAGTATGGGACATACTAAAAATGAATTAGATACATGCATCAGGAGTTATATATTCGGAGAACGTACGACCGTTGTGCACGCAAGAGTGATACTAAAACACTTATTTAATTTTAAAGAAAGCAGTGTCGTTCAGTATTTAAAACAACATGTTGCCGAATGTTTCACACCTTAGTTACACCGTATTTAAAACACTTCCCAGTAGAATGAAGAAAGTCCTCCCCATAAACTATAACAACAGTAACATTCATATTTGCATTGATTATGGGTTTAAGTTAAGTCAGATATTTATTGGGTTTTTTTCAGCAATTGAAACAGTTGATTTTCACGAAATTTTGCCTTGAACGGGGTTAATATCATTTAATACTACTAAGCAATGTATATACAACATCACTACAATGAAATTCAATCCAGGAGAAAAAGCTTATTTCCCAGTGCAAATGGAAATATTGTCTATTGTTTCAGGAAGTAGTTTGGTTAAACAAAGTTTGCTTTTGATCATCCAATTAATAAAAAGCATAAGTCCGATTTGTGCAAGCGGAAGCATTAAGGCTATATTTTGATTGACTTGAGGTTATATTGACACCATTTTTCACAAATATTTTTTATATTTCTTGACGGAAAGATTCACTTTTGGGAACAAAAGTTTGATCGATTTATCTAATACAGCCGACGCTTCCGCAGTACATACTTATAGAGAACTTGGAGGAGAATGTGTAGGAATCAAACGAAGTGGACCAGCACTTCACCAAGAATATCCGGATTCCAACTGCAAGCAGCATAAAAAGGTTTGCTGCAATTTGATGCTTTAGAATTACAGATAATCGATACGAGCTTAAATTCTTGTCACATTGAATTTCATAATTATTATGAAGCTCCCGTTTTTTCAAAGCAACGCATTTACTTAATAAATGGTAGTTTTGTGAAGATGATTTTGCGACCATTATGCAGAGTAAGTGAAATTGTTTCGGTCACTTCCAACTGCAATTGAACACGACGTGATTGTTATTGTTGAGAAAGCCCTAAACTTAACGATGCCACCTTTCATGCAGTCACTTAGAGTTGGTCATAGCTATGATGTCAGTTCCTTTTTCTCATGTTGCACTTAACACGTGGAAGTTTTCAGGTATGGGATATCTCCTCCGATCCTTCTTATCTTGCAAAAAGCTTCCACGCACACAAGTCCAATCGTACATACATTTCTCTGACTCACTCAGCGAATCTGTGGTCCAAAGGCAGACTTACCTCGACAGCTCCAACAAAAGCACTTCCAACATTTCTACTTTTGCCGGCCAGATTCGTGTGGGATTCAACATTAAGCCTAGCAAAGATGACGTGGCTGCTTTGTCGGCTGTAAGGGAAATCCGTACACACAAAATGCAGCTGAGTGACCAAATTAAGTTGAGTGAGGAATTCGAAGAGAGCGAATTAATTGTGTGTATTGGACATTTGTTATTTTAAAGCTTTTAGAATTCCAAAATTACTTAATTTTAACGTTCGTGTAGTTTCAGGTTTAATTTCCGCCTTTTCGGCCTTTACAGACGCCATTTACTATGTTTGAGGTGTGGTGCACAATGTGATGTGCCAAGTGCTGGCATATCTAGGGCCCACTTGACGTTCACACCAATGAGGATGTTGTCGAAGCTGGTTCCCAGTGATGGCTTGACCTGCCAGAGGTCGAGTCCGATTCCGCAGATGATGGCAGGTACCGGTAAATCTCGGCTCTCGGTGGGATCCACCGAGAGCTACCCTGGGATGTCGATCTATTATCCACAAGTTTAATTAATATGCTGCTTAAGCACTCGGGGTTATCGATCGTGGGGGCCTCCCACTCTCTGTCATTCTCGTCATCCTAGTCTTTGGGTTTGGTTGCGTCCGTTGCGGCAATGTGTTCTGGTTGCACCAATTCTTCTGGGTTCGAGTCGGACAGATCGCCGAAGGAATCCCAGTCGTCCCAGTCGGCAGTCTTCTGTTTCTTCGCCACAGAGTTCTTCCTTCTCTAATCAACTGTTTAGATTTGCTTTGTGGTCTAACGAATTAAAATAAAACCAACATACAACATATTTCAAGCTTGGGCCTCGAGGCCAATGGTTTGCCTTGGGGACGGCTCCAAATTTATTGGATGTATTTTCATTCACGCGCGACACCCAAGATGACCATATGTATGGACTAATAAATATCATTCGGAAATCGTGAGATTCTATTCGATTTCCCTCTCTGACACAGGGAAATCAAACTGCAACTGACTTGAAATTAAACCGCAAGTATATCCATGCAGACTAAATGACAACGGAGACTTTAGTTCAAGCTGGTGTTATAATGCACGCAATTCCCATTCGTAGATTTGTATATCATTAATTACAACTGTAGTCAGCATCGAAGACTGGCCTGGAAATAATGGAACCACAAAAAAAAACTCTTTCCTCACAGGAAGCAAGCCACACCTTATATATGCTATGACTCATTCTTCAGACTCTCAGCCTGCTTTCCTCATTCTCTTTGCTTCTACACTCTACTGAATATAAAACTGACAGGGCACACACTTCAAGTCCAGTAACTTATATCTATCCCCAAAATACATGCTTTGCTAGACCTTATTCGATCATTAAGAAATATTTCTAACGGATAACGTAACTTTAGCATTGTGAAGGGTTTAGTAGTGTCTTTTCGTATTGCCAAACTGAAAAATATATAAAATGAAAATATTATTCTTGTGGATGTTGTCACTAGGCGCTCAATCTGCTGATCAGGTAACCAAACACATCTTACGGAAATAAAGATTACGATTTAATTGTCAATCTTAAGGACTTTTACCTCAGTGTTCAGAAAACAACTGTCTTTGCAAGAATCCCGGGGTGCTGGATGTGGTTTTCTACTTCTTTCACCAAGACGACGACAACACCCGAAATCTAAATACAACCGCAGAAGATATCGCAAATGCTGTCTTGCTCATAGCGAAGAGGTTTAAACGAATCCACATGTTTCTTGGGAATTCGGATAGTAAAATTAATGAGATTTTTACATTCATCAATCAAGATTAATATCTGATAATAATACGACTAAGAAACATGCATTTTTTTATAGCAACAATGAGAAATATTCAAGGCGGAATGTCTCTTTACTTTAACTGGACAGGAACGTATTTCCCAATGTTTCTTTATCCACCTTACATAAATGATCAGGGGACAAATATTAGAAGTATTATCAAATCGTATGAAAAAGCCAAAAACGCTGCCTCGCGTATTAATATTGACCAAGAAAATTTACCTGTCGTTGGACTCTACCTGGACGATTTGTACTCACCCAGGGACATACAAGGCCATTTTTCGGAAATGAAGGCTGTAGAACGTGTTTTCAAGCAGGCAAATAACTCGTCTTTTCTTCTCGGACATTTGCTCAATCCTTGTTCATTGGACCTTTATAGGGGACATTCCGAACACCTGAAGAGATTACAGTTTATAACTTGTCATTTATACCTAGGGTCCTTATCAGAATTGTCGGAAACACTTTCGCCTGAAGATTACGCTGATAAAGCCATAAGAAATTGCGATCAATTCCGAGACAACGCAACCTACCTTAACTTAACTGCAGAGGTTTTGTGCATAGCAGAGTACACTTCGCAAAAAACCAACGACAATGGTTTAGTATATTCTGTTCAAACATTTCAAAAATTCTGGTGCAGAATTGTCGAGGAATTAGTGCGGAACAAGTCTCACGCTGGAATTATCATGTCAGCCGCATTTGACCTGACCCCAGGCCATGACGGTCACCCTGTAGATGACCTCTTTGCGTCAGAGCAGAACACGGGTTGGTGGAGGAGAAGGAGTTTTCACAAACCAGGGGAGTTTGTGGAGAAAGTTGAGGAGTTGACAGGAGGAAAAGAATACGGAAAATGCAGAGGACCTTGCGACCTCTGTAGCTCTTCCAACGAATGTTGCGGAGAACTGTATTGCGCCCCGGACTCCTCAATTCCTCCATTTGAAGGACGGCCGCCATCGGTTTGTCGATCTAAAAAGGCAAAATGTGGCGAATCAATGGAATCTATTTTCGTCACAGAATATAGCATACTCACAGTTGCCATTTTAGGCGTTTCTACCATCCTCCTCTTCACCGTAGTCGTCTTTTTCTTCGTCTATCGCGTATGAAATAATTTTCCTACGCAATGAATACAGTTTAACTAATTGCGTCTTTTTTCTGCAGAAAATAACCGCAAACAACGTTCTTTCACGGCAAGAGCTCCGTCACTTCTTTGAGGGCTGCACATCATCAGCAGGAAGGCCGTCCGAAGATGACACGAAAGTCCACAAAATTGCCGAGGATCTCCCCTACGACAGGCAACTAGAGATTCTTAAGTCAAATTTCGAAATATGTAAGAACTGTTGTAATCAGTTAATGAGTCCTTTCTGTGATTCGGTTTTCATCTGTTGCAGATGAAAATCAAATTTTGGGCTCAGGGGAGTTTGGAGTTGTCGTTAAGGGGCGAGTGGGTAACGACGAAGTCGCAGTAAAAACGACGCTTCGTGGCGTCGACAAAGTCTACTTTAAGGCACTGTTGTCAGAGTTGAAGGTCCTTATGCATTTAGGGTACCATGAGGCCATCGTTACCTTCTTTGGAGCAAACACTTCCCAACTCGCGTCAGGTACGACCCGCATAAACCTGCTATTACGATATTAGAGAAACATGTTCCCATTCTAGGAATTATGTACATCTTTCTGGAATTGTGCCCTTTGGGAAGCCTCCTGGAATTCCTCCGAAGTCATAGAAACCAATTTTTGTAAATATCTGCTTTAAACGGTTTAAGTTAAGTTATAAAAGAAAATGAAGATGTACAGAAAAAAAACAACGCACAAAGTGAAAGTTGTTTTTCAGTTCATGTTGGTTTTAATTTGATACCTTCTGTCATCATTTTCAACTTTATAAATATTCTATATACTGTTGCTGAAGCTGTAACTTAGTGTCAAAATCCGCTTACTCTACAAATGTACGAATATTATCTCTATTTCATGATCGGAGTATATCCAGGTTCAAAAGCGGGGGCACGAATTTTTTCCCTTGAAAAATTTTCCTGTGGGACTTCAAAAAGTTTCTGGGGGTGAATAACAATAATGACCTCCAGTTCAAGATCGGTGCATATCCGGGGTCAAAATTTTTAGCACAATTGATTATTATTTTTAACCCGGATATTTTTTGAGTAAACGGATTTGGACGCAGTTACAGCTTCATAAACAATAATATGAGTCCACTTACAATGGAACCATTTGGTTTGCTTACTCTCTTGGGCTGTGAATCGTTTTTTTAACTTAGTCTATTTCCTAATTAGACTCTCGTAAACCGAGCTTTCCCAAATTCGGTTTTCAAAATTTTACAGCAGGAGGCTTTTGAAACTTTGTATGTGAAAATGAGGGTAGTCGAAACAACTGTAGAAAATTCGATGTAAAATTAGCTTATACGAAGTTTTATTTTCTGATCGCTTTTTATTGATTCATTTTTTTAAATTGTTTTAAAATCAGAAACTTCGTCTGGAAAATTCAATTGGTAATGTTTAAGGTTGATTTTCTCATGATTGGACTATAAAAAATTAAAATAACATATTTTTGAGGAAAATTTACACCGATCCTTAAAAATTTTACGCGAAGATTTTTCGAAAAATATTCGTAGCAGTAGTAGTAGTATCCAGTTGTTTCGAAAACCCCTATATAAGAATGAAATGCTTGAAAAAACGGCAGTAAAATTTCGAAAAACAAATATGGCTAATTCCGGTTATCACTAGAATCTAAGTTTTATTTTGATACATTTTAGAAAATATGATTTATAGCCAAAGAGTGTAAACATCCAGCCAGGTTACAACAAGGTAAATTGTTAGATGCTGCCTCATTTCTTCAAAACTGTTTCAGGGAAGACACTAAGGTATACAAAGGGAACTCTCAAGAAGGCTGCAGATACGTACTCACAGGCAAAATTCTTCTCAAGTGGTCTGTACAAATCGCAAGTGCTTTGGAGTACCTCGGGGAAAAGAAGGTATTGTAAAAACATACATTTGCTAAAGGTATGAATTGTTCTTACTCCCACTGTAATTTAATTAGGTCATTCACGGTGACGTTGCCGCGAGGAATATTTTGGTTTTCTCTTGGGATCAAGTGAAGCTAGCAGATTTTGGACTCAGCCGTCGACTTTATGAACGTTCCAATTACATCAAGCAACACCAGGTGCCCTCCAATTATCCAAACTCAAAATATACATTTAACCCCAATTTATACTCCGAAATCAAAATTAAATTACGATGAAAAGGAGCCGTTTATAAACTGAACCACAACCAAGCCCCCCTAGTTTCCAGGGGGAACGGGGTTCTACAAATGGCCCTTCTTCACTTTAATTTCATTTTGATGTCCGAGTATAAATTTGGCCTTAACAGAGAATTTTCGTCTGCAGGGGCCGTTGCCATGGCGCCACATGTCAGTTGAGGCACTTAAGGATCTCAGCTTCTCCTTGCAGAGTGATATCTGGGCGTTTGGTGTGACTATGTGGGAATTATTCAGTCTGGGTGAGATACCATTTCCAGGAAGGTTGTGTTCTGAAGAATTCGTCCAACTTCTACTTTCTGGCCTTCGTCCGCTCCAACCTAAACACGCCCCAATTATAGTGTCAGTGTGCCGGTCAAGAAAACTTCAAGTTTCCTAAACCAAACCCTACTGACTCATAATTTCTACTCTATTTTGTAGTTACGAGATTATGAAATCTTGCTGGACAACAGACGTCAAGTTGAGACCTGCCATTTCCCTCATTCGCTCAAAGCTGACCTTGGCCCTCGACCAACTCTACACAAATAAACTGTACCTCAACCTACCAGGAATTAAATGAAAGATCCATTTCATGACCGAAATCATTGAACCTCTTTATTCTACAGCTGTTTAATGATGACTTCAATCTTAAAGTTGTTTCGTATTGATCAATGTATATATAATCTGTTGGGGAATGCTTTCATAACATCTAGTAAAATCATCTGTTCCAAAAAGTCAATTCTTTTCTAAACTAATTTATTTCAATACTGAACCAACCCAACTATTAAAGAAGGAGAAGAATTTCTTTGATTATTTGGCTGTATTCTTGTACTCAATTTTGTTTCCTAAATATATCCTCTTACAGCTTTTGTGACCAAACCTCCGTTCCACCCGGAAACTTCAGAAGTTTCACACTGCAATACTGTTAATGTTGCATCCATTAATCTCTATTAGTTACGATCCCTCAATTAATTTATTGTTGTTCTACACCCTATGTAGCTTCTTCCCTTGTGGGAGAATCTTTCTAACGGAATATAAGAAACATGATTAAGAAGAACAATCTATAAGGATACACTAATTTGTGTTTGGACATCTCTGTAAAAGGTTGTAATTACCTGAGGTCCCGTAATTTCATTCGAGCACCTCAGAAAACCTGTATACAAAACTTGATTTCTTGTTGTAACCTGTACGTCGCTCTCCAACTCTAAGATAACACGGAAATACATGCCCTGCGCCCTGTTACTATCAGTCAGTCGTGACAACATATAACAATTTATTCCGTAGAAGTTGCTAATTATCTTTTGGTTTTATAGATATAGGTATTAAAGCACACTTCTTGCAAGGATCACCAGTCGACAAGACCTGCAGTTGCTTCTGCAATGAGGTTATTAGAAACTGCGGAAAGGAATTTTGCCAAAAATTGCCCCAACATGGTCATATTTATGACATATTTTCCAAGATAGATATTTTTAGATAGATATTTATTACAATGAACCACCCTTTGGAAAGGTCGTTACGGTTCAAGGAAGTTAATTACAAGATTAATG
>JAQGAC010002051.1:0-11481 GCA_034696585.1 Isotomurus maculatus
ACTTCACAAAAGGTGATTCCACACCAAACTTATTTACTTGACATTCACTCTTCGAAACCAAAACCCAGATTAATTAAGCGTATTTCACATTTGTAGTAACAAACTAAATAACAGTTCTACCGTACCTTGTCAAATAAAATGAGCAAATCGAATACGATAGCAGCCGATTTTCGTCCCACAGAATGTGAGTATGCATGGATAAGCAAAAATGCGTACAACACGGGACCAGACTTGCTAATTAAAGGCAAAGAATTCGAAACAAAGCACAGAAAGTGGTTCATCATGCAAACCCGCGATTTCGATTCCGGATACTTCGGGGTTATACTTCGTTGTGACCATTCTAAACAGTTCGTCATCGCTCACCGAGGAACCAACGACTTGTCTGATGTATTCGAAGACCTTAAAGGAATATTCCTCAACAAATATTCTGCACAGAAGGAAGATGCATTCCAGTTCGTTAGCTACCTCGTTGATCTAATTCGAGACAAGAATTCTGAGTACTGCAACTACACTGTTTCCTTTACTGGTCACTCACTTGGAGGATTCTTAGCAGAGATGTGTGTGTTTTACGCACAAACAGTTCTGTACTTCGAAGGCACCAGTGCAGTCTCCTTCGACAGCCCTGGAACTAAGCAATCCATGCAAGCACTTCACTCGACATTGGCTTCAGCAGAACAATTGAGCAGCGATTGGTTCCGGAAATTAGACATAACATGTTATTTGAGCTATCCAAATGCTATAAATGCATGCAATGACCACGTTGGTTCAGTCTACGCTATAAATGTCAACGTCCACGGAGGAATGTTTGCATCCTTGCCTGGAATACGGCTTCTAAACAGTCACCGGATGCTCGGCATTATCAACTGGTTCGAGGATGCCTGTGTTCATAAGAATCCTGCGAATCGAAGACTGTACATGGCAGATTGGCCCAAGGGATACAAGCAATTGAAGATATTCTACAAAAACGCTGTTTTCAAGAACAAACTTTATAACGTCCACCAAGATTTGCTTGTTTCTGAAATTCCACCTCCTCCAGTCTCCACCAAGGAGAATTACATTTGCAAGCATAGCGTCCCATCTTTACACGGATCCGCTCCGAATTTGACTCATAATCCCGAAACATGCAGCGAGCTTGACGAATGGTTCAAAGAACAAAAGAGGAAAATTAAATTCAAGTTTTACGGAAACTTTAAAGTTTTAGAAATCAGTTCATTCCACATCCTTCCTCTCCAACATTTTTCAATCCCAATGCAAAATTTCCTGAAAGATTTTTTCCAAAAGCGAACTAGCCAATCAGAAGAGCTGAGAACACTCAGGAGACATGCAAAATCACCTAACCACAGTTTCCAATTAGTTTGGAAGAAAATGGGCATTCCAGATGATGTGTGCAAGTGTTTGGAGTCTTATGAAATTCGAATGAATTCGATTGACATCCAGGAAGTAGTTTGTGGTCAAGAAGAGGAAAGTGCTTATGTATTTCGTCAGAAAATATCCAGCTGGCTGGCAAAGGTTGGCTATACTGTAGACGACCTATTCCCTACGAATTTCTTGCACCAATTTGGTTCCTTCAGATTGATCAATTTGTACGAAAAGTCGCCTCGAAATCCAACTCAAGTCATTCATCGATGACTGAACATATTGCTCAAGCTACAAGTATTACTCATTTGGAATAAATACCTTATCTTATTATCCGAGCTATTAGTTTTATACATTTATATTTATGCAGAGCTTATAATAATTTTGTGTCTTATGATTATATACATTAATAATTTGAATAAAAACTCGTATTTATTTAAAACTTTTTCCTACTAATTTAAAGATTTGCACACACCATATGCTCATCCAAATATAGATGTATGGAGAAAGCTATATAGCTTTCCTTCAACGTAATTAGTATTAGTCAGGTTCAACTTTCCGGAAAGTCCTCATAAACGTATTGAAAATTGCTTTTGCAGACGTAACCTGTACGGAACCTATGCCTCCACAAATAGATGAAGTATGAATAATGGAAAAATCCCAATTTCTATAAATTTGACGTCATCTGTGGCTGTAGTAGTACGTGGCGCGTAGTAAAACAAGCGTAATAAGTAGAATCACCTTCAACCACAGAAAGTGGTGAAAGCTTACTAATTCATGAAACATTATATATGAAGCATTTTAATTTTGTCATTCGATTTCAGTTTCTACTTTTATCCCGAAGAGTAAACAAAGTTATCGAATTAAAAGTAAAATTGTGAAAAAAATGAGTAGAAATACTCATTTCTACACATACACTAAACTGTCTGCAGACCTTCGACCAACTGACCACGAATATGCTTTGCTAAGTCAACACGTGTACAAAAAAGGCTCAGCAAAACCAATTGCAGACAGCAACTTCATCACCATGTACCGTGGATGGCAAGTAGTCCTGACAAGAAAATGTGAATCTGGATATTTCGGAGCCGTGTACAGGTGTGATATCTCAAAACAATATGTGATTGCTCATAGAGGAACCAGTGGAATTTCGGATCTGATCGAAGACTACCGTGGCGTACTTCTCAACAAATACTCCGCTCAGAAACAAGACGCTTTCTTCTTGGTAGACTTGATAATTCACCAGATTCGGGTTCAAAGACCAAATTACAAAGTATCCTTCACTGGACATTCTCTTGGAGCTTTTCTGGCTGAACTGAGCGTCTACTACTGTGTGCATACTCTGGAATTCCCAAATGTCAATGCAGTCACCTTCGAGAGTCCTGGATCAAAGCAATCAATGAAAACCTTGATGATTGAACATGACGTCGTCCACCTTGGGAAGAAAGCCCCAATACCCCCGGATAAGTTTCTAAAATTCGACATCGTTACATACCTTTGCTATCCGAATGCAGTTAACGCCTGCAATGAACATGTTGGGTCAGTTTACTCAATTAATGTGGACTTGAAATTAGGAAGTCTAGCAAGTCTTCCAGTAATAAGGTTATTGAGTAGCCACAAGATGGAAGGAATTGTGGAGTGGTTTAATGAAGCTTACGTAAACTGCAATACTAATTACACTCGACAATACATGGCACACTGGCCTTACGGATACAAACAGTTAAAAGTTTATTTCAAGCATGCAATGCTGAAGAATCGGATGTATTCATTAGATCCAGAGCTGACCAGGAAAGAGATACCACCACCTCCAATTCCATCCAAGGAATACGATCTGTGTGGAAAAGAAGACACATCTTTATCTTCGCTTTCAGTTGCATCCAGCAATTCCAGCGTCGGAGCACACGATCATTCGCAATGCTTAGAGTTTGATAAATGGCTGAAAGATCAAAAGAGTAAAATTCAATTGCAGTATTATGGAAACTTCAAAGTTCTTCAAACACAAACTTCATTTCACACCCTTCCTCTGCAGCATTTCTCTCCTTCGTTCCAAAAATTCTTGAAGTACTTCCTCGAGAAATTAACATTCGCCTGTGGGACGTCTGCTCTTACGACTCAGAAAGTGAAAGCACATCTTCAAGTCACTTGGAAAGCTTTAGATATGCCAGAGGACGTCTCTGAAAGCTTGTTGTCTTATATCATCAAAGAAAATTCCATTGGCCTCGAGGAGGTTATCTGTGGACGTCCAGACCAATCTGCTCATGATTTCCGGCAAATAGTTTCCTGCTGGTTGGACAAAACAGGATTCACAGCCGACGATCTGATCAATGATGAAGCTCTGCATGAATTTGTCATAAAGGCTAATAAAGGTCATTACGACCTCCCTCCACCAATTCCTACTTACGATGAACTTCAGAATCAGAGAAAACTGAAACCAAAGAAATCCTTTCACAGAAAACTTCTTAAACCAACAGACTGTGTTTGTAGGCAGACATTTTATTAAAATCCAACGTTCACACAATACTCTTTGCAAAATTGCACATAATGCAAAATAACTCAAAATAACTATAACTATATAATTATATGCCTAGCTATAAACTAACAATAATAAAAAAATTCTAAAAATAAAAGTTGTAGAATTTAAGTACACCTCTACCTGCCACAAAAAAAGCAATCCTCATCTCAGGTTACAATAAAGTGTCTATTAAAACCATCCCGACCAATTATCTCAACCCCAGCGAAGATCAAGGTGAGATTTTTCCTCAGATTAGCGCAGCTATCTTTAACAATCAATTAAATTGCACAGCCCATAGGGTATTTAATATCATCCTTAACAAGCGCGTCTAATCCTACAGCAAGGTCGACGATAGGTGTGGTAGTCAGCAATTTGTCACTGCCAACATTCCCTGTCACTAAATACTGCAGACGTAGACTACCCACAGACATTAATATCTCACAGGCCACAGGTTTGCAACAATTCGTTTAAGTTTTAGTCTTGAATCATGCAAAATCCCATGGAACACTTAAACATTAAGTATGCCAGTGAACAAAGGGAATGTCTCTCCACACCCCGTCATGTTTTTCCAGGAAAACCGCAGAATCAAACTCCACGTAAATATTATTGTTTTGCGCTTGCATCGCACTTGTACTTACACGCACGTTGTTAAATTAGCTTATCGTCGATTCCCTTGTTTGGTGCTTATCTTTACGTCGACGTGATGTCTTCCATTATTGAATCAGCGTTGTCGCTTTTCGAGGGGGGGTTGGGTCGGACGACGGTGTGTTTGACGGGGTTGGTGGTCGTGGGGAGTGGGGCTGTTTATCTTATCCACTCGTGGAGGAAGGACCGTTGGCGGAGGAAGGAACTCAGTCGTCGACGAAACACTGTGGAACTCCGCAAACCACCGGAACTTTGGAACACTGCGATTTTCTTTCCAGACTATCACATTCAGCAACCGAATTCGAAAACTTCGCAGCTCCTGTGGTATTTCAAAGAGGCTAAGATCTCCATTCAGATTTGCATTTACAACTGCTCCCTCAGGGATCTCGAACAAGTTCTCGTTCAGAAACATGACGAAGGGCTTCTAGTTGAAGTCATCACTGCGCATGAAGGAACTGCTAGAGCGTTCAGAGAAGGAGGTGAGTCATTTCTTGGAAATTCAATAAGTGTAGAGGGTTTTGTTGCAGATTTTGTTAGTGTGTTTTTTCTTATGCTTGAAGGTATAAGGGTGGGACTGTATCCACAGCCGGACAAGGAATTCCTCATGCATCACAAATTCGTCATCTTTGATGGAGAAGCTGTGATGACGGGTTCGCTGAATTGGACGTTAGATGTAATTGATCGCATTGTTTTCTATAATATTATTGTTTATTGTTTACTAATTAAATTATCTCATTTGTTTTACTGTAGGGAATTGTGTCAAACAGAGAAAATGTCGTGATATCTACAGATCAGCGACATGTGAAGAAATACGTGCAGGAATTTTACAAGCTTTCCAAAGTCTGCGAAGACGCCAAGACAATTTACTAAACAAGAAACTTAGTACCTGTTACCTGTCCCGCTGTACCTTAGATGAATTTAGGTAAATTCAGGGATATCAAATCTAGTGCAAAAATATCATCTTTTTGTCGTTGAGTTGATGTCGACAACCTATCACGCGTATTTTAAGTGATAGGACACAACGATTGAAGTCTGTTATGCTCCGTAGAATCAGCTTCAATTAATCATAGAAAGTCGACCAAACAGGTGAAGTATGTGTGTAGCAGTTCACCCTAATCCTAATGGAAAATTACTGACCATATAGTTGCCCTCAAAAGTATTGACAGTCAGCATTAGTCTTACTTGTGTATTGTTCTTAAAATTGCATATGGGCTTGATTGATTTGGTGTCATGAGTCATGAGTGCGAGTGATCGTGTGCCAATCCCAATTTTGCATGTGACACCTGCATCTCCTATGATTAAGTGGTTCGACTAATATAGCGGTGATTTTTAATCGTTAGCTTTTGTGAGTATAATATGGACACCTTTTTTAATCGCTCAGATAGCATCTTCACAGCTTGAAATGTGCATATTTGTGCAGCATGGAGATAACCTTAATGTATCGAACCCATAACTTGAATTCTTCAATCAACTAGCTTGTTCTTTAATCCTGTAAAAATGTATGCACAAAATGCACTCACTGCGTCACAAAGATTTATTGCAGTTTCTCGAATTTTCTCTGAATGAATTATTCCAACTTTGAATGAACAATTCCAATGAGCTAATTCCCAAGTCAGAATTTTATATCAATATCATTTATTTTGTTGGTTCAAAGTACACTCACGGGTGATAGAAACAAAATCTTGTTGTATGTAAAGTACTGCTACTTTTTGTGTTATGTGTGAGCAAACAAGCCACCCATATTATAATGACTTGTACTTTTTGCATGTTCTCTAACAATATTTTTGATTAACGACCACATCTTTACCCTAAACAATTAGAAAGGATGGGTGTTTGATGAACGATGTCAAAGAAGATACATATCAAATTCAAATTACCATCAATGAAATCCTTTTCTTGTCCCGTTCCTGCACTTTTTGAGTCTTTCACACTTATTGAACAAATCAACTTACCATTCAAATATGGCAACTCGTTGCATTTTTAATTAGATGCATGCATAATACTTCCACTTAATTCTGAGTGTACTCCCTTTCGTACTTGTCACTGCTACCCCAAACCCAAACTAACTCACATGAGCTTAACTGTCTGTCAACCGAGAGCTAATCCTCTTCTTTCTGTATTTCTAGTATTTTCTAGTTATTACTTTTACAATAAGTTACGATGATGCTATAGAATGAGATCCACCTGTATCCAAATTATTACAAGTTTTACATAAAATAACAATGTCAATGTAATTGAGGAACATTCGTATAAAATATATGTCGGCTAGACACGATAAAATGTAATAATTCACTTGGATTCGTTAAGCTTTATTTGGAGTTTGTGCCATGCATCCTAATTCTTAACTACGAGTATTTCAATTAAGAACAAAACTAGACTGTGGAAGTCCATTTAAGGCTGCAAAACATTATCTGTGTGAGCATTTCAATTCAATGTGCAATAATTGAAGTGTTTTAAATGATTAGTTTACCTCTTGATACTGCAATTCTGAATTCATTGTGCATAGAATTATTTGAAAGAGAAACTTTCAGTCTTCACAGTCTTCAGACATTAATAAATGCTGTTGAGCAAGTTTTAAATTAAGAATAACGGTCCTTCATTATACCTATAATTAAATCTGGAAATGGTGTCTCTTAATATCTAATTGTGTGAAAAAAATGCACTTCCATTTTTGCACACCTGTTGCATCTCTTTCTGCTCGACAACATTGTCTTGATACTTCATGACAGACTTGTTCGCTTGTCTGGTTCCTGCATCTTCTAGAGTTGCACTTTGCTTTACAATACAAAACAACTAGGACCAATCTGCACAACTATAGACTTAGTTATAAAATTTAAAAAATAATGTCCATCAAAAATTGCGACTTATTTCTACATACATTAAAGACCACCAACCAACCAGATCAATGACTGCCTGCTGGCTTACTTCGTCGAAGTTCCTCTCTGCGTCTACTTGCTAAAATGCTTCCCACATGAACTTCTTTCTTTACAATTATCATCCTTCTAAACCTTGTTGATTGCGATAAGTATCTGATTTCAATAGCAAACCTACTCTCACCCCTCCAAATCTCGAGGAAAAATGAGTCTAAAGTTGTAGACTACAATGGAACACTTGTGCATTCCATAAATATCCTTACAAGCTTCAAGTGTTATCGAATTGCTTTTTATCTTCTGGTAATAAATTACCTATTAGACTATTTTTTTCTCCAAAGAAGTCGACGAGATATGCAAATTCATAATGGATTGGGCCATTTCATTCAGTTAATTGGATCGCTCTCGTCCACACCACAATTGCGATGTCATTATTATCAGTTTATCATATCTTTTGATTCCCCTGCCAAACTCGCACTTACTTTTATCCTTTTCCTGAACTAATCTGCAGACTTATTGCCAGCACTATACACACTTTGAATCTCTCAATACAGACCAACTTCTAAATCCTATTCGTCCATCGGTCAACCATAAATCAGCCACGAGCAAAGACTTACATGGAGGATGTCAAAGTTGGGTAGAAAAAGTTTTTCTTGCATGTAAGCAGTCATTATTCCCATAATTGTAATATCTTCATAGTAATCTCCTATCTTAATCCTAATACGCCTCCTAAATGATCTCTGTCGCAGATGAAGATGAGCTTGTGGTAGTTGGATTTTTCATGGTGGCTTGCTTATTTTTACTGTACGATGAGTGCGAAATAAAATCCAATATGCTAATTTCCTAAACTGTGTGGGCACTAATTGTCCTGATAATGAGTTTGTTGTGACGATTTAACGCGTTAGATTTTGGAAGACGAATGTACCATCCTCCCAAGATGAGTATAAAGGAGACTTGACATGAAATCACGAAACACTCATTTCAATTACAAAGACAGCTATAATAAGGATGGCGACAAGAAGTTGAGTTGTGTGTTAAAGCTCGTATGAAAAGAGGAAACACTCATGAATCAAACACTTTTTTACCTCACGTCTCGCACACAACATTCCCTTTTTAATGTTTCAGATAATACTCCTAATGTGAAGCATTACTCATCCTGTGCTAATTTAATTGCACACATTACATGTAATTAACTGTTCGAGACAAGGGAAAAGAACAAGTTTTTGTTGAAAAACTATAGAAAACAAAAGACTTCGTTTGTACTTTGTAGATGGGCTTATGACAAAATAGGAGTTCATCTCGATGCACGAAATCTCTACACGTACCTTGTAAAACTCTGAAGAAAAAACTAGGAAGTGTTTTTCGTTCTCAGCTTTAAATCTCTCTGGACAAATAAGTCTCTTCTAATAAATGGATTGAGTATCATATAATAAAATCATAATTACACAGCACCTTTCCTTTTTAAGCCTTTCCTGCAACAAATCTTTGAATTGCAGAAAAAGGTCTCTAATGAACCACAGCAGCAGGAAGGCTTCCATGGTTGGTGGTGGTGCCAAAATATTATTTATTACTTATTATTCCCTCTAAGCAAACATCATAAGCTTGAACAAAAGCAATGTAATACACATGGAAGCTTCTGTACTAATCCCAATAAAGCATGTGTGCAGTATTGAGAATCATCGAACAGGTAGTTAGCACTTCCCATGCTGAAGTTCCTGTCAATTCGCCAAGTAACTACACTTGTGCACACATACATACGTACGTCTTTCACACTTTAAGACCTCAACCTCTAGTAAGGTTGAGCATTCACACATTATTGTAATCCATCTAGGATATGAAACAAATTAATGATTTCCCAATCACTGTCAATCCAAAATCTCTTGTACAGCGAGAGGAATAATGGAAAGAGCAATTCATTATGATTAGTAGAAGCTTGCTCAGTCCTAATAAAGCTCATTTACCGAGTACTCCGTGCGAGCCTGTGAGTACATACCACTTTTGTAAAGTTCACGTGTAATGCAAGTTTTATTTCTCGAAATAATGAAGGGGAAGGACACGCTTCCTGCAAGAAGTATCGGTACACAATGAATGTCAAGATTAAAAATACGGACATAAACAAAACAAACACATGCGGATGTAGAGAGTGAATCAATATCTTCCAACTTATGTCCATATATCGTCGTGTCTCATTAATTAGGACAAAAAAGTAGCTCTGGACGATGTGACCACTAAAAGATTGAGAGAGTTCTAGAAGACTCATTAAACTTATTTTATTAAGATGTTAGTTTCAACAACAAATACAAATACTTCAGAGTGGATGGACAGCAACGAGTGTCATTGCCAAACAAGCCAAAAAATGCTCTCCAAGTCAATCAAAGACGAATACACACGTTAAAAGCTATAATGCTTGTGCTGATACACTAAGGAAGTAGTACCAAAGACACAAACCTAAGTGGAACTATATAGCTTCTATAACATTGTGTTTCCACAACTCAATAGCATCTACCTAAGCTGTGTCCACTTATCAAGTGTCACGAAGAAGGCTTTTACATCGATCAGTATGGATCTGTAACAAATTATTATTCAGTGAGCACAAGGAGACGAATGATTCGATTAGAAATGTCTTTCATCTTACACAACCCTGGATGAAGTCTTAATCCATTTCAACCGCAGAACAAATTAATACTGAGAGTTGAGAATTGTCTTAAAACAAATTCATCATGCTTTCTTAATGTAAATGATATGCTTATTTAGGCTACAAGTCACACTCATCACCACAAGAACCATCATCCTGTTGGCAAGGTGTGAAAGAAAGATATGGCCAGGGTGAGTTATTAACTCAGGCTTTGATTGAAATGGCTCTCTCATTGTTGTGTGATTACCTTTTTTGTTCCACGTTGGAGTATGACACATGTAATCTCTACATGGCAGACTTAGGCACAGAACTAAAAGAGATTATTTTCTCTACGTTTGTTACGCGAATTAACATGTGGATGAAATGCAAATCATCTCCTGTGTATAAAATTCCTTAACCAATGACCAAAGAAACATGCCCTTCGCATCGTCTCAAGTCTTACGCCAGGAAGATGTGACAACTACCAGTCAACTGATGGAGATTTATGAGTCTGTGTAGGTCCAATATATACACCAGTATTGAAAACAACTCAAAAGGCCACCAGAGCTGACCTAAACCTTCGCTAGAATCGCATATAAATCTATCAAATTGTGAATCCAAAATTTAACTAATTTGCGCAATAAAATCCCTATTTGATTGACTTCTTGGCGTCTTAAGAGTCTACAGCAGAGCCTTGTCAGACCTTCCGGCTTTACTCAATATCGTAATGTAACCGTCATGGTCATTTTGTAATAGGGATTTTGCACGAGAATGTATTAACTTTATTGGATTACGGTAAAGCATGAATTTCCTCAAGACTTCAAGACTTAATTTGTTTGTTTGTACTTCTACCTAATGTTTTCAGAATTTGCATAAACTTCCTTTTTTGTTTCTCCTCTGGTGCCGGTGTTGGTGGTACGTATTTGACAAATAGGAACCTATGTAGGCTTTTGAGGGCGACATGACCTATCATCATCATTCATTACTGAATTCGCACACTATACAAAAAAATTAGCGAATAGATGGCAAAATAATTATGTTACGTATATTTCATATATATACACACACAGGCAATGTATTTGGCAGCTACACATATATACCCTCGAATTACCATAAGCATAACCATAATCCCATTTCTGTTAATAGATTTGCATGGATGTCATTGCTCAAAAGTCAAGGTGTATAATTTGAGGCATACGTGCTATCTTGATATGGGTAAATCGCATGCATAATGGGATTTTATTAGTTCAAGGGACAAGAGTGATGACTGATATTCCCTATACCACTACCACCACCAACATGACAGCCACACCACCAACACACTTTTCGCTGCAAACTTTACATCATCCTCGAAGGAAGGAACCTTATTCTTCTCTCTGAGTATCTCTTGTTCTTCTGCAAAGATGATTCATCGTTATGTGAATCAAAATTCATATTTCTTCTTGAAGGATTGGCCATTCTTCTGAATTAGGAAACACATCCCATTT
>JAQGAC010002052.1:0-11475 GCA_034696585.1 Isotomurus maculatus
ATTCTTCTAAGTGGAAACGACGATTCCTTTGTTTTAATGTTAGTAATTGTCGTGTAAGATTTGGGCACGAATTAACGCATGATTTTTATGCCCAAGTGTATGCTGTATAAGATTAATCATTCTTTACAACAGGAAATTAGGACTATTCTCGATAATAGCGACTGCTAAAGTTCTCAAAATATTGATTGCATAATAAGCAACCTTTACGATTTTAGATACGATCATTTCAAAGTATATCCGATGAAAATGATTTAGTAAACTACAGATACAATATTCGTAAAAGTACAATCCCCTCAGCCCAATTTAAGTTAATTGCGAGTATTTATTGGTTATTTTAAATATTGGCTGATTTTACTCCTGGGAATATTATCAAAATTCGTCTAAGCGGAAACGACGATTCCTTGGTTTTAATGTTAGTAATTGTCGTGTTGTAGATATGGGCACGAATTAACGCAAGAAACTTTTGACGGGGAAGGTATTTTGGATTTAATGTTGAGATCGATGATTTCATATTCGATTGATTTGTGTAGGTATACTATCGTTCCTCCACCGCTATTGCTGATTTTGTCGATTCGGATTTGTTCGTAGTCTCTGATTTGAATCTGCTTAATTGAGTTGCGGTCAGGATCAAGTTTGGATTCTGTACATGCGAGTACTCCTACATTGTGATCTTGTAGTAGAACTTTGAGTTCATTTAATTTGTTGCGGATGTTTTTGCAGTTGTTGTGACAGCTTTTTAGCCCTTTCGCTGTCAAGGATTCATTTGGAAGGAGCCATTGGGACACTTGGTTGAAGTTTGGCTGCTTCTTGTGAATGGTTATAAGTGTCTTACTCTAAGAGTTCCGAGATGTTAAGGTTGTTTTGGTTTCCATCATCTTGCTCCATATTGAGAATTCAAAGATATTTAAGGAACAGCTGGTACTCAAAATTCCTGTGAGCTTTTTGATTAATTTTAATGTGTAATTTATTATTCGAAATAAAAGAAAAATTTATGTTAATGCCTTTATGTTAATTTGTTATGCGCATCGTTAATTAACTGAGGGAGTGTGAACCATGCGAGTGACAGCCAGAGAAAGAGTAAAAATAGAGGCATAAATTTGTAGAACCCAGGCGTAAAAATAGATTTGGTTAAGCCTGAGAAGACGAATCTACTTGAGACGGGAGACGGTAGTTTCTTGTGCTGCCAAAAATGGAAGTTACCCATGTCTGCATAGAAATTTTAATCCTGGAAGAATTGATCAGTAAAGCGTGACTGTGTAGGGTTCCACAGTTCGGTTGGAGTGTCGGATGAGTTGTGCGAAGCTGGGAACACAATGGACACGTGGAAATCACTAACGCCTTTCGTGGGTACAACTTGGCTCTCTCCTTCACTCCAAATGGGAGGGAGCAACTTGACATAGTTTATGGGAATCGTTGAGCGCTTTTTTCAAGTTGGGTTGCCTCGGGAAGCGCTGAAGTTCTCCGCACATTCCATGTGAGTCCAGAGGAGGTTGGAGGAGGGCAAGGTCAAATGTGAGTAGCTGATTGGAGAGGGAGGAGATTGTGGGAAGTAGGAGGACGTCTTCAGCAACCTCTCCTTCTCCAGAGATGATCATGGAAATGATTGAAAGTTATTCTGCGAAGAGACATTACTGCGACTAACCTCCGCCTCAGCGGAGTCCTCAAGGGCACTGTGGACTTTGTGAAGGTTTTCTACTCTACTCCGTACAGACGGAGACTGGTTGTCACGATGGATGTCCCTGCACGTAGTTCTCATTGAAAATAAATTCCAATGGGAAACCAGGGGGCTGTAGAGGAGTTCCGTTGCTCTGTGCAACCATTCTTGCAACGCTAACGCTGCTTTCGTGAAGAACTGCCGCCTTCGTGGAGCAAAGATGATCACTTCCAGACGGCTGAATGAAGGAGCTGATGGCCTCATTTCGTACCAAATCCGTTCACTCGGATGCGATGGGTGGAATTTTCGACGTATCTGCTGGAGCATTACGAGTTCCTATGCAGAAAGTAGCGCTAACTCCTCCTTCTCTTGGGTCAACCCACTCCGTCTTCACTATTCTCCACGCATTCTGGATCCCAAACCGAGTTTACATCCGTAACCTCATGAAAATCACAAATCTCCGGCGCCAAAAAGGTCGAGTAACCTCCTCCATTCAGCCTCAAATGGGGCTGGGGCAATGCGAGATTGCGAATTTCCAAAGTGTGGTGACGACACTTCATTAGTCGCTATGGCTCCATCCCTACGTCACTCAACAAATCGAAGCTCTCTCCTCCTTTGCTTTTCACCGCTTCGAAAGAAAACGAAGAGGAAAACTTGTTTGTTTTGACTTTCGGGGGTCCATTTCAAATCTTTCCAGATTTCAGGTGGGTGTGACGAGTTAGTTTGGAGCAAGGTGGATAATTAATTGCAGAAATGGGTGGGTTAGTGGGGGTGGGGGAGATTTTACGTGGGAGGAATGAATAGGAAAACGGGTTCTAGTAGAATTTCGGAGGGGGAGGCTTTGTTGTTCAGTGGGAGGAGGAGACTATTAGCGGGATATGGGTAATCAGGTTCTCATGGGGAGGAGATGGAGGAGGCTCCCAGGGGGGGAGGAGGAGGAGGCGGAGGCGGAGGGGGAGAAGGAGGACGAGGAGTAGAAAGAGGGGTTTAAGGGGGTTGGGTGGGAGGGAAATAATGAAATTCCAGCTTCCCTGCGTCCATATATTGAGGCCTCTTCCGGAGGGAGAGAGAAGGGTGGGTTGGACGTGGTTGAGCCTCCAGGTGTTAGCGGAAGCGACGATCACCTGGTCGTACTAGCCTGACGTTCCTCCCCAGTCTGTTAGGGATGATGCAAACGGTCCCTCCGATGATAGTTAGGGAGACTTGCCTTACTGACCGAAAGAAAAGATGTAAGGTCTCTTCGGGGAATAATAAGACTTCCAGAGGAAAGAGGAGGAGACGGAGGCGGAGGAAGCGGAGGTGGGGGTCTGGGGGACGGGTTGGAGGGAAATAATGAAATTTCAGCTTCGCTGCGTTCATATTTTGAGGCCTCTTCCGGAGGTAGAGAGGAGGGTGGGTTGGACGTGGTTGAGCCTCCAGATGTTAGCGGAAGGGACGATCACCTGGTCGTAATCGCCTGACGTTTTCCTCTACTCTGTTAGGGATGATGCAAACGGTCCCTACGATGATACATAGGGAAACATGCATTACTGAAGAGAAGATGTAAGGTCCCTTCGGGGAATAATTAGACCTTGACCTTGAATGCTTCATTTAATTCTCTCCAATAAATCTGACCATCACTCAAAATTCATTCAACTGCTGCTGCAATTTAAATTAAATGTAGGAGGCAAAATACATAGGGAAACATGCCTTACTGACCGAAAGAGAAGATGTAAGGTCCCTTCGGGGAATAATTAGACCTTGACCTTGAATGCTTCATTTAATTCTCTCCAATAAATCTGACCATCACTCAAAATTCATTCAACTGCTGCTGCAATTTAAATTAAATGTAGGAGGCAAAATACAAGGAATTAAGAATACAAATCACAAATAAATTATGCAAACTAAATGCATCCACAGCAGAGAAGTAAATACGAAATCACACTCACTTCTGCAGTCATTTTTAATTAATTAAACGTCCAATTAAATCCCCAACCCCCAAAAAACGTTACGCTCTAAACGGACTCAGCATGGCGTCCCACTTTTCTTAGCGAAGAAGTCCTCTCCGACTTACTCGCATGAGAGTGGAAGGACGCTTCCCCTGATGAGTTAAAAACGCTGGCGGTTCCAATTTCACCAGCACCGTATCCTTCATGTCATTCAGGTTGTCCAACTCAGCCTCAGTTTTATCTCCCAAGCCTTTCCAAACCAATCCGATCTCCTTGATGTCATCTGTCATCGCAGCCACTCCATTCCACGCCCGGTGTCTATTGCCTGAGGAGTGACCAGGAGTGAGTGAGATGCATGGAGTTCTGGAATGAGTCTGCAGTTCTCTGATATTTGAACCAGCGGATACGGAGTCAAGAATCTCCGGGAAATGTTTTTCGACTGATGGAAACCGTATGGAACTTCAACGTATCCTTAAATCCCACAGATCCCAAAAGCGTCCCAACGGTAACAACGGTCCCAACACTCACACCACCCTAACATCAGCCACTCTGTCAATTCCTGTGGTGGTCAAAATATGAAGTGAGTCACAGCCACAATTAGCGTTTGCCAACAGGCGTGTCCAGAACTGCACCCAAATCTATCGGTTTCTGCAACTGTGGTGGCCGTGAGTTCTGGAGACGACGCCAAAGATGAGGTCGTGGGGAATGCAGAGGAGGTAAAGAAAGTGTGCGACCTGCAAGTCTATCGTCGAGAGTGGAAGGGAAAAAACGTTCTACTGAAGGTCACTTATTTCAAGGATTAAGTTAGCAGGAGATTTACGTACAAATGTACAAATCTTCCAAAGTCTGCCAAATAAAACTATAGAGAATACACAGGTTTCATTTGATTGCAATTAATTATTTAATGATCATCGCCTCTTCTACCGCCTCCTGGATTGCTGAACGAATTGGTATAACCGCCATGTCCACCGCGTCCGTGCCTGTCGTTGACCCGCGGGTTCCTATTCAAGTTCCTTCCACCTTCATTGACCCCCTCGCCGTCTTCTTCATCGCCGCGTCTGCGTCCTCCTCGACCCAACCAGTTGGTCATAACTGGCGGAAGAATGTCACTGGCGACAACTTCTCTTTCGAAGTCTGAATCGTCGTCTGTAAATCGTGCGGATATACGAGCGTCAGCTTCCAGAGTCAACTGCAGCCTTTCATCGGCAGCAGCCGGCTTGGAAACATTCGGAGGAGGAGGAGGTCCGTCTTCACGGTCATCTGAAGACAAGTGACGCACAGGAGAGGAATCGGACTCCTCCGACAACAACTTCGAAGGAAGTGAGAGACCGCGCTCCATGGAGCATATCACTGAGTGTCGAACTCCACCACCCGACGACCCACCTCCACTTTGGTCGTCTGAAGAATCGTCCAGACTCTTTCGCTCCTCGTCACTTTGCCCCAACATTCTCAGACCTTCTGAAACGAAACCACACCCACAGTCGTTTCATGAAGTGGGGAATGTTAGTAAACAAACTTCAAATCTCAAGATTTGGCGCCTATTCTCCTAAGTCATTGTTAGTGTGGGCAACATGAGAACTACCGATGATGTTTGTACGCTTCTTCAAGCTTCAAACTAATCTATTTCAGAGTCAAAGTTAAAGTTGTTATTAGGATTCCAGTTCAGAATTGAGCCGTCAACATTTTGGTTTTCTACACGGCATGATTAGAGTTTTGAGGATGAAAGGAACTTAATGCTTGACGTGATAATCCTGTACATAAATCGAACTCAGTCAGTCATCTGTTGATCCACGTTTACAAAGATTTGTTTTAGTGCATATTGAAGATAGTCCTGAAATGATAATAATAATGCTTTAATGATAAAGGAGTTTTGTGGTTGTAAATTTAAATACGCTTGAACATAAAACCGGGCAAGCCGAGATCCACATGAATTCTTGTGATAGACAAAGTTCCTTTTCTTTTAGCAATCTTTCTTTACAGCATTTTATTTTTTGTGCTCACACAATTCCGTGAGTTGGAGGATTGTCCAGGATAAGGAATCCAAGAGAATTTCAGACTAACCAGGAAGGGTCTTTAAGTTCCACTCGAGTTGAGAGGTGTGACACATACTAATAGACACATTTGGACATAAAAAAACACGAAAGTGAAAAAAGTTCCGTGTAAAAATAATATTGGGCCCTTCAGGGTTCATTCAAAGTATCGCGCGGTCCCATTAGAATTGCGTGTGGGGCCCTCCTTTCTCCTTCTCCCACACAGGCCACTCGCGAGAGAGAGAAAGTCCCAGAACTCCCCATGTTGAGCTCCCAACCAACGCAATGCTCATTTTCTCTCTCGGTTGCGGGAGTCAGTGTGGGGAGAGGTGAAAATTAACGTGGGACAGGGTCGCACTTTCTCTACCTCCTGTGGCCGCGTGCTATTTTGAAGGGACCCTGCAGGGCCCAAAAATATTTTTAATCGAAAAATTTTTCACTTTCGTGTTGTTTACATCCATATGTGTCTATTAGTGTGGGTCACCATTCTCAACTCTCGTGTCGGTGCAGATACTGTACTAGTAAGCTTAAGATGGTGGGCTAAATTCTTAGCAACGAACTAAATCCCATAAGAATTAAATGTTAACATCTTATTGTATTTTGTCTGAGGAGAGTCAACTTACAGACTTCATCGATGGCTTAAATTCAAGCTTAGACTTGTCTCTTCTAAAGTTTGGGGAAGATTGTTGGAAAAGTTGTCTGTGAGCTGAGTGACAGCAAAGTAGCCAAAAATACGTTTTTTCGCGTAAATGAGTTAATAACTCAGGAACAGGATAGAAATCTGGAAATGTTCTCCCACACATTGGAAGATGAAGGTTGCAGCTTTAATTTAAGACATCGATGGAGTCTGTATGTTGAGAACCAACCGACTGGATAGACATCAAATATGGCAGTTTTACCAAAAATAATTCATCCAGCAACGTATGCATAACCAACCATTAGTAATTGGCTTGCCGAATTCGGCTGATAAATTCTGGACCATTTTCTTGCATAGCCCCTTTTAACGAAGTTACTGCCCCGCGAAAAAGTTGCGAAAAATCCTATGTGTGCCGGTCAGTTAGGGAGAAAGCTACCTTTCCCGCACCCGTAGGGTTGGTTTTCGCACCCCAGAAAAGGTGCAAAAACGCATCCCTAAAGTGCATTTTCATAATCCCAAAAATCAGCCGTTATGGGGTGCAGAAATGCACCTCTGGGATGCAAAAACCTATTTTTTTCAACTTCATTTAGATTTTACACACTTAGTTTTTAGTTCCCCGATTTGATAATTACGCCACATAAACAGTTTAGTAATTACGAACAAAATAAGATGTGGAACTCTACATAAATTTCATGGGAACTTTGTTTAAAATCGGAATTAAGTTGAAAAAAATAGGATTTTGCATCCCAGAGGTGAATTTCTGCACCCCATAACGGCTGATTTTTTTTCAGGGTGCATTTCTGCACCCCTGGGATTATGAAAATGCACTTTAGGGATGCGTTTTTGCACCTTTTCTGGGGTGCGAAAACCAACCCTACGGGTGCGGGAAAGGTAGCTTTCTCCCTAACTGCCGGTGGAAAGAAAGGTGTGGTGGTAACCGCCAGGAGAAAGTTGGAACTTTCTCCGGGTTGAGAGAAAGCTGAATGCTGGGTAACCCAAGAAATCAACAATTTGTAAAAGTTCGTTGCTAAGAGTTTAGCCCACCATCTTAAGCAAATTATCTCACCCAACAACTTCGCATGACGTCACGAGTGACAACCAAAACAACAACAACAACAAACGAGTCTGGTGAAAATTGCTGTGTACTGTGTGATCGAAGGGTCTGTGCGATTTACGATTAATTTCTGCAATTTGCTAACGATTTCTGTGCTGTTGTTTGAAATTTAGCTTTCTTCCCATCCGTTTGACAAGATGACCTCACGGATAAACGTTTGTAGATTGAATCTACTGTATTTCCCAGCAGTTTGCGGGAATGCAGTAGATAGTAACTCAACGTTACTAGACGCATCTTACGGCAGCGGTTTGTACACTGAGTGTGTCGTATCTTCACGTACTGAAAAACTTTACAATACGTGAAGTACGTGGATGCTCCCGACTTGTTGGAAATCCCAACAAATTGGATGCGTCTAGTAACACACAGTTCCTGTCTACCCACTTCCCACTCTTCGAGTGGAATTTTGGGTAGATTCAATCTACAAAATAAATGTGCTGCAAGCTCTCATGGTTGATGAAGGAAATGTGAGTGAGAATATCACACTAATCCATAATGAATCTAAGTGGGGTCACTGGTTTACTCGGTATGAAAGTGTGAGAGATTTCCACAAGCTCACACTCTCCTTATCATCGCTGAGCTTGAAAGGCTTCAAGCCTATGACGCGACAACATTCCTCCCATCTCCTTCCACTCGTCGAACGTGACTACTACCAGCGGTGGATGTACGGGTTACTCGGAAGCTTGGTGGACTTCAGAGGGGATGGAGACACGCTGTACTTCGAGAAGATGTATGAGTACGGTCTCACAGTGTCATCGGTGAAGCTAAAGAACTGGGAGATGAGAAGAAACGGTAGGACACTTATCCAAATACTTCAGGAGGTTGGTTGACCGGAGTCGAATCTGAAGCTTCCGAATGTTTCGGTGCGAGCAAAGCGGAGTCCTCATCCTGATACCTTTTTAGGGCAAGTCTAACTGTCAAGTTTCGTGATGAGGTTGACCTATGACTCACAATAAATTGTCTCTTCAAACAGCATCGCAGAGAGGGAGACAGGCTAACGAAACGTAGAGGGATTGGGTCGGTACGTTGGAATGGAGATCAGCAACGAAGGACGGACCCAGAAAGACGATTTCAGGGACGCAGAGAACATCAAGAACTGTGTCGTTGAATCTGCTTTCATGTAAAAAAACTTGAAAGGTGACGAAGCTGAGTGGGGAACTACTCTGATTCCTAAGCTGTTGGTTAGTGTGTACTATTTTGAAGTGACAGATAAGAGTGAAAGGGAATGAAGTGAATGACTGTTGATCTACTGAAGGACCAGTTAGGACGAAACAGAAGCAGTGCAGTTAGATTCAGTCGCTCCAAAAGGCTCGTGTATTTGTCTTCGGATTTATTGAAAGTCGCCGTTGTTCTCTAATCTATTAATGCAGCTCACAATCTTCTCGGAGAAAATTATCTGCTCACCGAGTTTGGACAGTTGGAGTCCCACCGGTTGGTTTTCTAATTCCTTGAGGTTTAGTCGGTTTTGTGTGAATCTCATCACGTCTGACTGTGTGAATCTCATCACGTCTGACTGTGTGAATCTCATCACGTCTGACTGTGTGTGTAGGTTCAAGTTTGGACTTTTTCTTGAGTGTCTGGTCCCTGCAATGTCTTTTACAGTCCTCTGCAGTACTGTTAAGTACCAGGAGTTGATTTTGAAGATCCAAGTTGCAAACCGAAGCCCGAAACAGCAGACGAATCATCTTCAAACTCGTTCGGGAAAGAATTCTTGGCAGGAAGAAGGATCATCGCTGACTCGAACAACAACCTAAGACCGAACCTTCAAAGTTCTGTTTGAGTACTTGCCGTACCAAGTAATGCCACGAATAACTGACAAGTATGACGTGAACATTCCTGTCTTCCAACACTTGCTTATCCTTCTGTCATGGACTCCGAAGTTCTACTGGATGAATGTGGATATCTACACCCACGGAAGCTCTGACAGAATGCCTCCTCACAACTGACAGAGGAAGTCAAGTGGTCTCAGCTTTATTCGACGTCTCACCTGGGATGCAGCCAACGTAAATCATCAAAATCAAAAGTAACTTTACCACGTCTACTTTTTTAGTTTAAGCTGAAGCAGAAGTGATAAAGGGGAATGTGTGACCTAATGTTTAAACTATTGTAACAAGTAACTGTAATTGCAAAGTAACTGTAAGTTTATATGGATAAATTTAGAGTCCTGAGTTAATACTTATTTGCTACTCATGACGTTATTATTAAGTAGAGCTAAGTGGACTGTGTTGCTTCGTATTGACGACAATCTTCCTGCCATTCATTCCTCTCCACACACAGCAACGCAAGCTTCCACAACAGAGTTCTTTCCTCCAGGAAACTCCAAAGGGAATTCTCAACTGAACTGAGAAAAAAGAGTATTCAGATTGAGACGATACGAAGGGACACGCGTGTATCGCATCTCCTCATTCCGGAGTCCCACCAGGTGAGCCTGCTGCACCTCCTCCGGTAGGAACCACTTCACCATCACCCCAAGTCACGACTGAAGTCTACTTGTATTGTGGAGCAGACGGGAGTGCAGACCTGCGAAGTCAGGAGGAAAGTGGGAAGAAATTGAAGCCCACCAGACCACAGACTTCAAGTTCAAAGCAACTTCGACGCCTTCTACGGAAGCGACAAATTGTGCCAATTTTTGTGCCCAAGTTGTTCCCCCCGGTGTTCCGCGTGGGGTGGAGTGTCCAGTTTCCCTAGAGTTTTCGACTTGGGTCCAAAAGGGGGGACTTTCCCTATCCTCCATTGTTCCGGTCGGTTGGGCGTTGGCCAGCGCCTTTGAGGAAAGCGGAGGTTTATCTTTGGGGCACCCCCAACTTCTGACCAGGGTGTCGCCTGAGTGTGACCGCGGCACCCTGTGATTGGGACTGGGTGCCTCGCGCGCGCCTAGCGCCTTCCGAAGGCAAGTTTCTTTCCCCTTTTATTTACTTGAATGACGGGAGGACATTTCTAATTATGTCCTCACCATCTTTTCCGTGCCACCCTCCGCCTGACCCACCTGCGGAGCCTCCACCGAAGAGGAGGAGTCGTCTGCCGTCAGCGCCACGACCTCCGCCTTCCCCGTTGGGAGTTTCCCCCGCCCCGTCGCAAAGAAGAAGGTCCCAGTCCTCCGTCCCTGCCTCCAACCCCAACGTATCCAGACTGGACATCTCTGATGCTGCCGCCCGCTGGTTGGTGGCGAACTTGTCCCTTTCTGTGGGATCAACGCTCCTCAAAAGTGAAGTTTTCGCCCGTTATGGGGCTTGGGCGGCGGACTCGGGAGAGGGAGGGGTCTCAGAAACCGTCCTGGGAAAGGCGATAAAGGAGGCCTTCCCGTCCGTCAAAACTACTCGTCGCCGTGTAAGCCCGTGCGGCACGTCAGCTAACCATTTTTCCGGCCTCCAGTGGGTGGGGGCCTTGCAGCAGCTGCATCAGCAACAACAACATCGAACCCGGGATTGGGGTGCGGAACTTGCAGCTCTGAGGGGGTCTGTCCCCACTCTCAGGCGTTGTCCGAGGGGGGCGCGCCTGGATGTCGCCCGCGCACTTACTAGCGCGCTCACAGCCGCATCTTTGTCGGAAGAGGAGGACGTCTGGGGCAGGCTCTTCCTTTTCCCCTACGTCGTTCTGGCCGTCCCTGCAGCAACCGAAAAGGTGAAGAACCTCACTTCGTGGGTGAAATCGTCTGCTGCTTTGTGGACAGCAGATTCTACACCAAAACCTAAGCCACGCCCAATTCGTCAGTCAGTGAGACGTGCTCAGCCAGCTGACGACGTCTTAAAGAAGGTGGAGGCCAAACTCGCGGACGGCGACATTCGCGGTGCGATCCGACTCGTTTCGTCGGATGATGTCGTCGCCTCACCAACCCAAGAAACTATGGACGCTCTCCTCGCCAAGCACCCACCACACCCACAGCCAAGCAATTACCTGGAGGCACCGGAGCCTTCTCCCCTTCTGCCAGTGTCGCCGGAGGAAGTTTTGTTGGCGGTGAAATCTTTCCCCCCAGGGTCAGCGGGGGGTCTTGATGCTCTTCGTCCGCAGATCCTGAAAGACCTGCTGGGGATTCATACTATGTTGTGATATTGTATTTCCCTGTTCGTATGTCATGTGAGTCCCTGATGTGATGGTCATGTGACATGAGTTGTTGT
>JAQGAC010002053.1:0-11474 GCA_034696585.1 Isotomurus maculatus
CTGAATGTTCCTAGGAAAAACTTCGTATTTACTTCCCAAAAGCGAATCATCATTTCACGTAAACGAGATTCTGGAGCTGATTCTGAGGAACCACCCAAAAAGTAGAGTCACTGATTAATAAAATTAGACATCTGAGTAAGAACACTAAAGCGACGACTTACTACCATGTCTTTTATCCTTGCAGGCTACCTAAAATAGATAAGGTTCCCCTTTACAAACGAAAGATCGTCGTGTCGGATCAAATAGAAGAACCGCGACGCACTGAAATACTGAAGAAAGTTGAACAATACGGAGGAAAGGTCATGCAAAAGTTGACAGGGTGCATATTCATTCTAATATCTAACACAGGTAAAACATTCCGCCATTTCCGCTTTCACTGTCACTTCGTCATGCAGTCATGTTGAACATCTCTCTAATCTCTAGATGAAATTCAGTCGGGTACGAGCTCAAAGATCAAGTATGCTACTGATCACGGAATTCCTGTTGTATCTGAAGCCTTTGTTGATTTGATTTCCGAAGTGGACTTTTCTCTTCCTATTGCTGTCGCAAAAGCAACTCTCCAATCTCCAACCTATTTTCTAACTCCTACATCATAAGCCAAAAATATTCATTCCAACTAAATCCGTGAATAGTTGTGTTCTCATAAACCACTTCAATCATTAATAAAAGTTCAAGTTGTTGATTAAAAAAGTTAAAAAGTTTAAAGTAGTTTAAAAGTTTGCATGGCATAGCACTAGAACTATAATGAGTGTAACGTACGAGTGAATGTTGAAGCCAAACTTGAAATTCCCGCGACTTTCCGCAAGCAAATAAACGAAGTGAAGCTTTGCTTTGTTGTTTGTTGAGTGAGCCTGAGCAAGTGATCTTGTCAAGTCGCACTTCTCTGCGGTTTTCTCAGTTTTCTCACTCGCTGCTGCGCTTTCTTTCACCGCGCGTCTCCAGGTCTCCACTCGCACTCATCGCCTTAGCTAAGGTCTGCGGTACTCCTGACTGGACATTCCTTTAAGGGAATGTGGTGAGTTGTAAGGTTCACTAATCAGACGACACTTTCTGTCTTCCCAGAACAAACATTGAAGTAATTGAACCTCCTGTTTGTTAGATTTGAAATATGTCGCAATTACCATCATCAACATTCATGATGGAGCAAGATACGGAGGAGATGTCTCATGAAGACTTCGGCACACTCGGGAGTAACCGTGAGGAGCAGGAGACACAGGTGACGCCAGAAGACGGCGATGGCGATTCGAGTCGCAATGAGTCTGCAGACGAGACGACTACGGCAGAAGCAGCTCGTCCTGTTGTCCCCAAGAAAAGGCACAGTGAAATTAACGATGAAGCTCCTACGCCTCCGCCAAAACGAGGGAGAGGACGTCCTCGAAGAAACACGCAGGCTTATGATCAGGTGCAGCCGAAGGAAAAAGTCACTAAGAAAACGACTGTGTCACCACCGGAGTCAATAAAATCGGAGAAAGAAGATGAAGATTTCAACGAAAGCCAAGACGAAGGCAACACCGTCAAGCTGAAGGTCGTGTCGCAAGCTTATTGTGAGATGTATCTTCTTGTTAGGATGCGTCGAACTGCCAAATTCCAAAAGCTGATGAAGTCCTTTTGTCAGCAATTCGTAAGATATGCAAATATTATTATGTGATTTCAATTAAGTATCGAAATTGAAAGTAACTAAATTGAAGTCTAAGTTTCTGTATTTTTTTGTATTTTGTAACAGAAACTTGCCGAAGGGAAATCCAGGTTTTTCTACGATGGAAAGCGAATTCATCCAACACAAGGAACTCCGGAGGATCTGGGAATGGAAGACAACGATATTATTGAAGTGCACACCGCGCAATCTGGAGGACAGCGAAAGTAGAGTGTAATTGTAGTGTTTTCTGGTTTTAAATCTTACATTTATAATCAAATACGTATTATAGAGTTTTAGGTTTACAAAATGTTAAATTGGTTTAATATTATAATATTATAAATTTGTTAATTCGGAGTGTTCGAACTTTAGAAACCAGGGCAGTGGTTTATTGTACTTAATGTGTTCTCGATAAATTAACAGAATTCGTGTAACAATAAATTGTATCTTACAGTCATAATTGTAGTAGTTAGGATAATTTCAGATATGCAGAAAAACTAGTACGCAAGGAATAAAGGAAGCTGTAATCTTATTTTCTTTTGAAGCTAATTTAAGATACCATGTCTCTAACGGAACTTTCACTACTTTCGTTACTGGTAGTGCATGTTTTAACACCTTCTGAAGTCTTCATAGTTAGGGAATGACTCTCCTCCACGTGGTAAAGATAAGCGCCCCCCTGGAACTTAAAGATTGGTATGAGCAGTTTTCCGTCCTCAACATGCGGAGTGAAACTGTCTCCTTCAATCTCTGCATTGACTTGTCCATCACCTGCCATCTCAAACATAATTTTCTCTCGCGTCCCTTGATGGTCTACCAAAGCCATAGGATATCCTGAATCCAATAGTGACACCAACACCGAGTCATACAGTCCCGGAAACTGCTCCTTTAATCGTTCAACATCTCCCTTCGATTTCTCTTCCTCCTCATTTTCTGATCCATTGCAGCTGCCTTCTGTTTCTGTCTCACTTTCCGGGGGTGGTGAATCCGGAGGAGTGACACATTCCGAATCGCAATATTCTTCACCTTCCCCCAAACTGGCAGCATTATTATTCCCATAAAGTTCATCTTGCTCCATCAGATCTTCCTCTTTTTCAACTTCTTCATCCTCCAAGTCACAATCATCCACAGAGCTACACAAAGTCGCTGATTTGCTCCACGTATCGCTATCGTCATCTTCCTCAATCTCCATTAGCTTGGATTCCGAATGAATCTCTGAAGACGTAGTTGTCATGCTGTGACCTGAAGACTCGTTCACCACGGAAGAAGGGAAGGTCATCTCCTCCTGGAAGACTTTCAGGAACCCCACGTCCTCCACCATTTCCGTATCGTCCTCGTCTTCCGTCAACTCAAACTCTTCACTCCTCCGTCTCCCTTCGCCCCTCCCCCACCGACCTCCTCCTTCAGCCTTCATTCTCACCGAATACCTCACGCCTTCACGATGTCGCATCTCTTCAGTCCCTTCCTCCATTCGAGAACCTTTGTTCCCCATTATTGCTACTTTTGACCTGCTCCTTTCTACAACACAAGAATTTCCGGTAATCAGATTTCTGATTATCTCATTGCAAAATGCAACCCACAAAGATACCAAACCTCCAGAAGTTGAATCCTCTACTTACCTGTCTTTTACGTTATCGGATCTCCTCCAGAAAATCTTGCGAAGCGGATCCTCTGCAACCAAAAAGAATTTCCTACGCGTTTAGCCTCAGACTTTTATGTTTCTGTGAAAAATTACAACAATCCAAAACAGCAACCATGCTTCTCTCCTTTCTTCAACAACTATTCATGACTCATGATGGATGAACTTTTGTATGTCGTTGACCTACACACGAAGTACACAACACAAGGGTTTGTAACAAAAATCGGGTTAGATTTTTTAAATCAACTGAATTTATTTTTCTCGGGTAAGTTTCTATATCACAAACTTACACGCTAAACACTTGGTTACAAAGATTAACGATAAGAGACATCACTTATTAACGATAAGTCACAGACAGTTCTCACTTCCTACTTCCGTCAGAACTTTTTCTCGCATTCATCGTGCAACGAGAATTCTCCATTAATATGCATTGCGATTATTTTCATAACTTATTATTACTAACATGTGTAATATAATAATTAAAGTTGAATGAAGATGTAGAAAAAATTCAACAAACTAGCGAAAAGTCAATGAAGGAGATCCACCGTTCACAACTATTCTCGCCAATATTTACAAAATCAAAACATCAGTTTTCAATGCTTTCGTGGATTAGGGCTATGATATTTTAACTATTATAAATAATTTATAAGCTATGAGTCTAAAAGTAACGGATAGCCTCGTGGTCAGCGATCATTTCGTATTATGCTTGTCATCACGTCACACTAGCTGAGGAACGTAAATAGATTCGATTTATGTCTACAGTGGCGGAGAAAGGTCACCCTGTCCTTGTCCTTGTCGAAATCTTTCCCATGATGAAGACGGTGGGGGTTGCTGCTGCTGCTGAGGGGGTTGTTGCTGTTGCTGGGGAGGCTGGTTCATGAAAGGAGGTCGGAATCTCATCCCTGGATTTCCCAGTAAACTGTTTCCAAACTCCATGTTTTGCATATTTTGATTCTGAGCTTGACTTGAGGTAACTGGAGGGGGAGCTTGTGGGAGGAACGGAAGTCCTGCGAGCATAAATATGTTTGGGTCGAATGGTGGCTGTCCATTAGGCCATTGTTGCTGCATCATTGCTGCAGCTGCCGCTGCTAAAGCTAAATTCTGAGCTGCTTGTTGGTTAGCATTGTTGGCTACTCCTCCTGGACCTCCAGGACCACCTTGCCCTTGTTGACCAGGACCTCCTCGTGGGTCTCTGTTAAATGGGTTGTTAAAATCGTTCATATTCATGGAACCCAGAAGACTACAAAACGAAATAAAAGAACAGAAAGAAGCATAAGTGCATTGCAAATAAAAATTACTTGGCAAATAAATGAAGTAAATCAAAATCATAAAAGAAATTCTAAACAACTACCCACCTGTTATCTTGCATCATTTGATTTTGTTGCGGAGCATTTTGGGGACCTCCACTGCCTCTCATTCTTGGATCAAATACTGGTGGAGCTCCTTCAGGAATACTCAAAGGTTGACTAAGCCCACCAACATTGTCTGTAGATTGGTCTGTAGGAGACGCTGGAGCAGGAATTGAATTGCTTCGCTTCGGACCAAGTCGAGGATCCATGAGGATCGCTGAAGCATTCAGAGTTTGTCTCACTTGACTGTAGTCTGGTCGGTCTCTCAACCCTGCGACGACCAGTACTTTATACACCATTGGACCATGGGATGACAATGAAGCGTTGATTTCTGTGGCAGGGAGGATGTTAATCTTCTTGAAGATGTTATTCGTTCTCAAATCAACATCTTTGAAGTCCGTAGCAGCTGATGGGGTTGTGGATCGAAGGTCCGTGTCCCCGAAGAAATTCTTTGTGCCTTCATTGGTGTCTTTTGAGGAGGCAGCCGACGGTTGCTGCTGTTGCTGTGATTGTTGCCGAATTTGGCTTAGTACTGAGCTTATCTGATCGTTGATTTCTGCCTTCAACTCCTCTTTCTTCTTTGTATCTTCCTCTTCGTCGTCGGAGTACCAATTTTCCTCAGGTTCTTCAGGTTCTTTTTCTTGAGTTTGCTGGAAACAAATAAAAATAATGAGTTAAATATCCAGGCTTTTATTAATCATGAATATACTGAAGAAATATCTTACCACTTTGTTTTCGTTCTTCAACTGCTGCTGCTGAATTCTTAAGAACAGCTCACGTTGCATTTTAGGAAGGTTGTCTGGAATGGTTGAGTTTTTGTTATCAGATTCAACCTTAGGTTCTTCCATGTTCTGCTGAGATCCCTGTTGAGAATTCTGAGACAGTGACTGACCCTGTCCACCGCCTTGACTTCCTGGAGGAGTGTCAATAAGCGGTGAGCCGAACTGTGAGAGTGCATTCGGTGGCATGCTGGAAGTTGGGATATTCAGAGACGCTAAGACAGAAGCCAACGCTGGATTTTGTGCAGCAGCTTGAGGAAGCATTCCTGGAAGGAATTGAGGAAGAAGAGGAAGCAATGGGGCCTGAAGATTCTGCATTTGAGGGGGGAACACATTCTGCTGTCCTTGTGATGGGGGCATTCCTTGACCACCATTGTTAGTCTCCATCGTGTCTTTGTAGTATCCCGAGATCCCTGCTTCACTCATCAGCTCTTGCAACTTATGCTGATCGTCTTTCGTTGGCTGGCTCTGTTCCCATCGGGATTGTCTTCTGTCTCTATTATCAATAGGCGGTGGTGGTCCTCTGTCCCTGTCTCCACGTCCTCCTCTGTGATTGTCGTGTTGCGGAGGTCCACCATAATGACCTCTGTCTCCTCGCGAACGATCATGTCCATGAGGACCGTGTCTATCTGGTGGTCCATGTGCTTGATGATGATGATGTTGTGGGGGTCCATGTCCATGAGGTGGACCATGATTCATGTGGCCACCGCCTCCGCCACCGCCACCGCCACCGCCGCCTCCACCATGATTATCTATACACCAGATAAACAATGGTGTCAAAACCGGAAAGAAATTCAACTGAAGCATAACTCGTTATTACGCCTTACCTTCTTGGTCTTCGATATAAGGTAAACCCTTGATTTTAGCCTCCATCTTATTAATAAGATTCAAAGCGCCTTGCCGATTCAGCCGGGGGAAATCACCAAGAATTTCCTTAGGAGCAGTTTCGATGTGCTATTGGTTCAATATCAAATATAAACACTTATTAATATCTCATTATCCAATAATAATAATTCATTATCTTCGACCCTCACCTTCAGAAGAACACCTTTAGTTCCCTCACTAAGCGGATTGTGACTAAATTTACATCGCTCCCCTTGACGGCATACAAGTCCAGTGTGATAATACTTACAAGGGAAGTCATTGTGCAGGTACAAACACTTTTCTTTCTTCGCACAGCACTCCATCATCCAAAACTTGCACAACTCCATTTTCCTGGGGGGCACAGCGTCGTGAGAAAAGTTACAATCTTCTCCTGACTTCTGACACTTCCCTTGCATAAAGTAAGCGCAGATCACATCTGACTTTGGTTCTCTCCGCTCCATCCGCTTTCCTCTTTCGGATCCAGGTCGACTTCTTATTGGAGATGCCTCTACTTCAGGTCTCCTACAAAACAAATCCAAATAAATAAATTGATCAGAACCCAATAACGACGAACGTTACACGCATGTGGGTTTCCACACTTACCTATGGTGTTGTTGTTGCCTATTCTGAGGACTTCCACTTCCCTCACTGTCCCTCCGTCTTTGACTCTTCACCCTCCTCTCATCTTGACCACCGAATTCTTCCCAATTCTCATCTGAGGGTGACGCTCCTCTCACTAAAAGGAATTCTTCGCCAGGGCCTTCTTCCTCCTCGTCGCTCATCTTCCTCTTCTTCTTCTTCATTTGGCGTTCTTCCTCCTTCTTGTCCTCCCGGGAACGCTTCTTCTCTCTCCGACGCTTCTCCCGTTCCTTCTCCTTCTCGGACTTGTCTCGCTCTTTTACTTCAGCCAGAAGTCTCTTGACAGGATCTACTTCATTTCCACCTGCACCTCCACTTTCCTCCCTCTGCCTTCGCTTCGAAGACTCCTTCGACTCTCTTGACTTACTTTCTTTTTCTTTACTCTTTTCCTTCGACGAGGGCTTTTGCTTCACTGGTGCTGGAGGAGGACTAACAGCTTTCACCGAATCCTCTTCGTCCTTTTCTTCTTCCTCGTCCATAATTTCCCCATCCTCCAAATCCTCTTCATCCACATCTTCTGTAGGAACTACTTTCGCAACCTTCTTGGACTCCTTCTTCGGCTTCTCCGGCAACGGAAGCTCTTCTGGAGGGGGAAGGGAAGACTGGGATTGCGATTCTTCCTCCAAAATAGACGACACCGGAGTTCCGTTGAGGCCATCAGGAGACTTCGGCTCCCTACTGCTGCAGTCATCGTAGGAAATCGAGTCTTCCTGTTTATCCCCAATTTCCCTCATAATTTCATCTTCAGGTGAATCTGGCGATGATTCTTCTCCTTTTCCATCTCCAGGACTGCTCAAGTCTACTTGAGTGACAGTCTTGACTACTTCTGGGGAAGGCTCTTCCGGCAGTGGATAACTTACATCTGCACCTTCCTTCACCTCTTCAATCTCCATTTCCACGTCGTCCCCACCAACATCGTTCCTCTCAGGCGGAGGACTTTGTGGAGGACCTTGAGGAGGGCTTTGAGGAGGGCTTTGAGGATGGCTTTGAGGAGGGCTTTGAGGAGGACTTTGAGGAGAGGTGTCTGCAGGGCCTTGAGGAGGACTTTGAGGAGATACTGTAACTTCTGCAGGCCCTTGAGGAGGGCTTTGAGGAGAGGTTTCTGCAGGCCCTTGAGGAGGACTTTGGGGAGAGGTGTCTGCAGGGCCTTGAAGAGGACTTTGAGGAGACACTATAACTTCTGCAGGCCCTTGAGGAGGGCTCTGAGGTGGGCTTTGGGGAGAGGTGTCTGCAGGGCCTTGAGAAGGACTTTGAGGAGACACTATAACTTCTGCAGGCCCTTGAGGAGGGCTCTGAGGTGGGCTTTGAGAAGAGGTTTCTGCAGGGCCCTGAGGAGGACTTTGTGGAGACACTGTAACTTCTGCAGGCCCTTGAGGAGGACTCTGTGGAGGACTTTGAGGAGGTTCTGCTGGAGGACTTTGAGGAGTCAAATTAACTTCAACTTCCGAGTTTTCATCTATAGTCAACTCATCCGGAGACGCTATACCATCATTGTCATTCATCTCATTCTCCACTCCATTACTATTACTAGTGACGGTCATACTCATGTCTATACACAACTCGTCCCCAGTGTTATCATCATTATTCTCAACGTCTTCACTTGTGGAACTCACGTCCACTTTCCCTTCCATCTGAAGCGACGAAGATCTGCTGGTCGTCGTCGTTGTCATGTTCACTGCGTCAGCCTCCAGAGACGTTGAAGAAGAACATTCATTTTCTCCTCCGTGAACTTCTGAATTGTCCATCATGCTCGTCATTAACTGCGCATTCATCCGAAAACTGTCCAAGCACTTCCGTGTTTACTCTGCAAATTAAACACATAAAAAATGCCGTTGTGTTACTTCATTCATTAATTAGCAATAGGCTCTATCCTCCGCAGTATCACTCCATCATTTTCATATCAATCAACTCTCTCGCACAGTAACTCCTTAACCAAGTAGAGTTTTAATTAACTCACAACTATACCACAAAGCGAAACATTCTGTTGACCATCTTCTAAAGCAACTTTTGTTCAATTAATCCAACGTGGTGGTGCAGAAAACCAGTAGTGCATTCACAACAACATTTCATTCACTATGCTGTTACAACTGTTACAAGTGAACAACTATCACGGTCATTTTTCTTACATAAAATCCTTGAAATGTAGGTGAAGAAGGAGACCAGTCGACCACCAGTCGACATCGTCACATCGTCAGGCACTTTGTGTGCTAGCCTGCTACGGCCCTATCGATTAAGTGTGAGGGGATCTCACTCCTCCACTCTCCTCCTCACCCTGTGCACGCTAAACCCTTTACTTTCTCTCCGAACATTAACGATAGACTCCACTTAAACACTACGATGACTACCACCACCACCACCACCTCCTACTGCAGCTACGGCTGATGATGACGATTTAATGCTTCATCAACTTATCAGCCATTTTGCTTCTAATTGAAAAACTGATTTTTAACTGACCTCAGATAACTGGTATCTACTAAAATCATATAACCCCTAAACTCCTATTACTAACTGCGTCATAGCCCTTCCCAAATGACCCTTCAGCACTAAAGTTTCTCTTACTAAACCCAAGTTCTTAAGTCTGAAGTTCCTTCTAATTCCCCGAATTTACAAAATTCTGCACATAAATTGTATGTTTAACATTTAAAGAACAACAAAAACGCACACTGCATTGTCTGCTTTACACAGAGCACCATTCCTTCCGGATTTCTAAAATCTTCAATGACTTCAACAGATTTCTCCGCATGAGAATAAATATTTAAAACTTGGCGAGTTTCAGCGTTTAACATGTAGGAACTAGGAAGAATATGTGTATTTAAGTTAAGTGGCAGAGTATTTAAGTACCAATAAGTAACTCCAACATTCGCAGAAGGTCTAGTGCAAGCATCACTCAAATTCTCAAATATTTCCAGGGAAGATTGTCCAACTACAGGTTAAAATAGTTTGGAAAAGTGAGAGAGAACGTTCAATTAAGCTGTAGAATAACTCAGTGAATGAATTTCATTTCTTCCACATCCACCAAGGAAAGTTGACTGAACTGGTTTTAACAGAAACTTCTGCGCGATTCCCCAACCACCAACACTCGCCCTACATTTCCACATTATCCCCATTCATATCTATTTCATCATCATCTCCCCTCTCCACTTAATATTTCTATACGCCTTGCCTTCGTCTATCTTCAACCTACTTCAATTTTATCTCTGCCCACACTGCCTGCCTGCCTGACTATGCGCTTAATGTTTAAGTCAGAACTTCGAACACGTCAAACAAAGGCAGCAACGCTACTCTACACTTCTTTTTCTGGCTACTCTACTGAAACTTTGACTCACCCAATGAGATAAAAAAACACACAATACTGAATGCCACATCATCATCAACTACGCTTCAGAACTATTAGCCCCCCCCCCCAAACTGCCCCACCCATACTTTTAAAAAATTTCGAAAATAAACGCTGATTTCAAAATGACACTTGGAGGAATGTTCCACACACACAGAAATCCCACCCAACATAACAGCAAAAGAGATAATGAAACTAAAACTCCCATGTAGTAGTTTAGTAGTAGTATTCACAGTTAAGTGCACTTACCATTCACCACCACGTTTTCATGTAAATTACGAATATACCCGTGTTTTCAGACACCGAATTTCTCAATTCATGTTTAATTTATAAAGCCATTTCATTGGAATTAAAATTGTAAACACCTCATGTGTAAAATATATCCTCCCAGCGATATTATTGTATTGGCACAACTTGACCGGAAATACTTTGATGGCATAATTTAACTATCTCATTATCTTCAACTCAGCATAATCAAACAGACAGAATTCAGAGCACAATTTCAAAATGGTGGATTTCGAATTCATAAACTCTACAAGAACAAGTCAGAGTTGGTGGCTACTAAAAGACTATCTCTTCTTTCTTGTTCGCTCGCTTATGTGTGATGGTGTCTGTGAATGTGTGTTTTGTATTTAAATAGACGAATTGAAACTTACATCAAGAGAATTAATTGATTGCAAATACTGTCATAAAAATATTCATGTCAATATTTCTTTCTCTCTCCTCCTTCAATTCACTTCTGTAGGTGGCAACCGATAAATTAAAGTTAATTTTCTAGCAGAGTAGCAATTCGTTCGGTGATTACTTTCAATGCATGTAGTAGTTGGAGAGTTGTCGAAGTCGACGGTGACTTTCATTGATGTTAACAGGAAACTTGGAGCAGGCGACGAATATTTCCAGAAAACATTTTGCGAGAGATTTCGATTAACATTGAGTAGCAAGCACAACTCAAGAACGACTGAGGAGGATGAGGAATGGGAAAATGGCGATCCTCGACCAACACTGCCTTTCTCTTCGGGGCTGTCCACACATTCCGCCCGCTTCCTCCTCCGACCCTTTCGTCCCCCCAAATGGGCCCCCCTTTACCCCCCAGGAATTTACCCTCAAGGGTTCACTTCCACGGGGACGTGACAAGGTCATTCAGGTCATGGGATCGGGTGTGAATGCCCCGTAGTTCCGTGCATGACATCAACTGACAATGGGAATTTTGGGAATTACACTCATCCCTGTACGTACAGAC
>JAQGAC010002054.1:0-11469 GCA_034696585.1 Isotomurus maculatus
TTTATTGAGCAAGGACGAAAAAAACCGTTTTAAAAAATGACGGTAGATTTAGGTCCCCATGCTACCGAAGTACGTCCTATAGTTTTTATTTCTTTCCCCTCCTCACGTACATCAAATAAAGTAAGTAGGTATTTCACACACACTACGTTATACTCTGTAGCAATTGGATAAAAGTCTCTTTTCATCAGACTCACTTTGATCCATATTTTTCAAGACACATAAATCCTCTTTAAAATATTTCAGGCAATTTGGGATGTGTGGGAGTAAAAAGTGGGGGAGTAGATTTGGTTCAGCTATGAATATTTAAGTACAACGCATATAGGGATAGAAAATCCCACGTTTGGTTGCTCCCAGTTCACTCAAGTGCTAATCTGTTAGAAATATGGTACGGCATCGAAGAAGAAGGCCAAATGAAACTACTTTCTCTCTTTGATGACCATTTACTCTACTTTCCTACCCATCATGCCCACAGACGTGTCTCTCAATGAGATCCCAACTTGTCTCTCAAAAAGACTTTCATTTCTCCTCAAGATTTCTCTCTCTCTCACTTGAGGAAACGAGTTTGTGTCCATCCAACTTGGAGATGACGACATATCATTTCTTATCGATGTAGTTTTACGATGTGTACGACTGAAGAGTGTCTAGTCGTTCGTAGACTGCAGCAGCTTCTTTTTTCTGTATGGAAGTTGTGTGTGTAAAGAAAAAATGAAAGAAAATCGATCAAACGGGTACTGACAGAATACGGCCAATTTCCACGAGTCCTCCATAGCACTTCCACCCAATCGGGAGTTTTCTGCACGGCATACCAAAGATTTCCCGTGGTCATTCACGTCAGGCGTCATTTTCAACACGGACGTTGAGACATTTCCTGTAGGCGACACCTGCGTAGTTTAAATAAAATCATGTTTATTGCGAGTAAATATTACTGGCGCTCTCCACTTGGGTGACAAGTCAGACCTGCTACATCAGCGGAAAGAAAGGTTAAATAGTAGATCCCTACATTTTACTATCTACTTAAGTCTCACGTAGCAATTTATTGGCATCAACTCTTGTTGCCTTACGGGCATTTCATAGACTAGATTTCTTCGCGACAAAAGAACACAGTGGGAGATTATGGAACACGTACATCGTAGGTCAACTTGTGTCTACATTCACTAGAGTGTGAATACTGAGAATACAATTCATTTGACCGAATACTGAGTACGAAGAGATATCAAACGGTGATGGAAGTATGTCACATGCCCTGGGAAATACTCAGACGACGCAGCGATTAATAATTAGTCACGATTTACATTTACTCTCTCCATAATACAATTAGTGCGGATTTTGCTTCACATGCAAACTCACCAGTGTCACACTTCATGCTACGAGTTTCCTGGCCACTTTCACCAACACTAATTTTGGTAAAATGACGAGTGAGTGAGTACCTCTCTCCCAAAATCTCTTGTTCGTCAGGCAAGCGAATTCATCATCGTTACCGAATGAAAGTTACAAATAATATTTTGGAGTATATTGCTGTGTGCAGATTCCTTCGTCCCTAGACATTTCACCCTCCATATATGCTCAATGTTCATACATACATACTTCTGGGCTTTCGGTCTGTATGTGACAAAAATGATAGATTGTTCCATACCCTCCAGTGCTCTTAGATCGGATCGTTAACTTTCAAACTTCCAATGGGTATAATTATTTAATCCAGGATTAACTACGCTTCAATACCTATTTTTAGTACACGTTTCTCTCCACGATCGTCTCCTTCCTTTCAAGGGAGAAAGCACTTTCTCTCTAATAATATTTTGGGTATTAATATCAAAACAAAAAGGATTATGGAAATGACGGGCTCCATTCTCCCTTCTTTTGCCATCACATGGCTCATTACTCGGGTCTTTTACTTTACAGGGGAAAGAAAGACTTTCCCTAAAATGTGCATATCGTCTTTCTTCGTGTGCTAAGGGAAATTTACTTTTAACAAACATTATTTGTGTGCACAGCTTAATATTCATCATCATGATGTTATTAGAATGGGAATGAAGAAAGTAGGCAAAACCTGCAATATCCTTAATGATGCACCCGATTTAGTTGACTTAAGGGAAATCACTTTCTTCCGCTACCGCTGCATTTACTGCTTTACCCTCATTATCGTTATTGCACGATACCTTCAGACACATAATCCTCATTGTATAAAACACTTTGTTTCCCTCTCGGGAGTAAGCTTAATATATCTGAGGCCGACTTGTACCTATAGTGGAGAGTAAGTATATCTACACATAAAGGAATAATAAAGATGATTAACCTCCTCCCTACTGGCTTTGAGACGTTGGCCGTCTTTGAACCAACTGATCTCAGCCGAGGGCCGCGACCCGACACTTTGACAAACGATCTCAATCTCTTGTCGGGCAGACATGGGCTGATTGCTCCCCAGCAGAGTAACCTCCAGAGGACGAACTGTAAACCATAAAAGACATACACCTCAGTACATAATAAGAAATCTCATCAAAATGAATTCAAACACACAGCATGACCACAAGACATGTAAATAAAGTCGAAGGCTGACACAGAAAAAAAGCTAGTTGGTTGGGAATGAGACTGGGATACTGTGTGTGTGTGTGTGTAAATATATTGCACACTTTCTTTTGTGCTTCCTTCAGGCTCAGGTCCGTGTATAGTTCATTGGGTAGTAGAGCACCACATTCATAAAGGTCGGGCTTTGTATCTACTCCAGTCATGATTGTGGATTGTAATGATAACGCGAGCAAACAAAAATGCCAGGAGATGAAAAACCGAGATAATGTGGAAAGTCTACTTTATCCTTTTCATCTTTTATTATGACCACCAGTCTTATTAAACTTTGCTCTCCTTTCATTGTTAAGTCAAGGAGAAAGTCCAGAGTTGTCGGGGATGAAATGTAGGCACAACAAAGCCCTCGTGAATTCAACCAAATAACTTGAGGAGAGTAACAGCAATTTACAAATCATTTACATAACCCAAAAATCTCTTGGTACAAGAGTTCTAGTAGTATTCGCATTCAACTACAAGTATTTTCCACCCACAATAAACACACTTTCCCCTAGAATTCGTACTAAATCAAGTGAGATAACTTGTGGAAATCATTATTTCAAACTTAGGTAACCTTTGTAGAATGGAGGAGAAAGTTGTTCCCCATTTCTCCAAGCAAAAGTATGTCACTAAGTGAAAGCAAACTCTGGTTTTTTTAAACTCTAAACATTTTAGTATTTTCCAAGTAGCGGAAGAGGAAGAAAAGAGAACGAGGACGAGAGGGTACGGAAATATAAGGAAATTTCGTAATGGAACAAAGTTTCCTCGAACAAAAGTGAATTTTCATATGTTTCTCAAGAGCGACGAGGACGAAGAAAGCAAAACGAAAAGGGTTTGGTTCTTGAACAACTAACGGAACTCTACGTACCTCGTCTGTGTGTGTATTTGTTAAGGTGAGGAACGAGTTTTGGTAAGTTTAGTTGAGAAAAGAATAACCGGACCCATTCTTGTGTTGAAAGAGACGCTGGGAAAGTTTGCTTTTGTGAGGACTCAGAACTGAGAACATTCTCTCCTCTTCAAGTTCTTCGGTAAGTTACAAAATATCAATTGAATGCAGCAGACGACGATGGAGCGTTTTATTGTTAGGTGAATCGGATGCACTTTACTTCGTATGGGTTGGCAATCGTTGGTCTTTTATTCTCGAGGAGTTGGAGTTACCTCGCATCCTTTTGCTTTCTTCGTAGACTTATTCAACAACCTGTTATTCTCCAGACTGTGAATCGAGAGTTATGATCTTATTGGATTTCGCAAGTGGGGCTGCAGTCTGCTGTGTATCCCGTTGTATTCCATTAGGATAAATACCCGTACTTTACTTACACCCCTGTTTTCTCCCAATGCAGAACTTTCAATCTCTAGCGTACAATGAAACGTGTAATAAACTTTCCTAACTTTCTTCAATTTAAAACCAACACCTCTGCGCTTTGAATACTGTGTTAGATTTCTCAAGGCTACTTTCGTAAGAAATGATGAATGACATTTGAACTCGTCCCTTGGTAGTGTAGGTCCCCCTCGTAGACGTAGACGTTTCACATTACATTTATGAGTAATAAATTGAATAGGTTATTCTTAGAAATCCTTGTTGCCTTTGCTCTCAGGTTGCCTATTGGGTATTTAGATAGTGAGAGTATTTGGTTGCATCCCATTACTAGTCTCCGTCTGCTCCGATACATTTGCCAATTTACTTGTTCCTTCTAATGATGTTGAATCAGATCAAATGGTCGATTTAGATTCCAATTCACTACAAATTGTCTGAATTAGAGGAAAGATAGAAGCCTTGGCCGTAGTGGATGATACACTTTACTTGTGTAATCTTAAGCCCCATTACAAAACCAAAGACTATCAATGGAAGTCCTTGATCTCTTTATTTCAAGAGTAGACACAGAACATCTTGCCCTACTACCTAACTAGTGCTTTCACTTTCTCCGTCTTTGTGCCACCAGCCCCAACAAACCGACACATCAGTATCACTCTCACAATCTCCCAATTTAGAAACAACAACTGGATCATCGACAGTAAAACTATGGGCTTTCGATATCCCCCAGCTTTCCCAACTGTCGAGAATATCGGAGGAAAAATAACCCAACCCATCCCACCACTCCGAACCTTAAGCTTTCTCTCTCCCATCTTAGACAAAAGAATTGATTATTCCACTTCCAAGTCCAACTGTAGAATCAAATGTGTGCCATTTGTTGTTGATTTTCATAGCAATTTGGCCAAATCACTTCCATTTGCACAATCCCGGTCGTGACAATTTGTACCTGCTGAAAACAATCTGTTTCCTTTCGCGGCTCAGCGTCTACTCCCTCTCAGATCTAATTTACTTTGACTCTCTACAATAAATCTGTGGATTGCATGGACCCATCCGTGTTATACATGACTTGACAAAAACCATCTTTCCCTGTGCAAACAAGGTAGCAAGCTGAGTGAGTATCATGCATCTCTAACAATAGCTTGGGTTCACGGCTTCATACGAACTTTCAGTCTCTACTGCTTCGACGTTCGACTGCATTGCATCTTTCTGCTTTGCTACATCAACAGCGAATGTTACACACAGTCACAGTCAACAGTAAAGCTTTAAGCTTATTCATGAAATCGTGGAAAGACTTCTTAGGCTCTTCACTTTCAACCAAAGAACACACAACAACGGGGTTTTCAGTTGTCTAGAATGCAGATGCAGATTTGGTGTTGCATGGAATACATAAACACATCAGGAGAAAGCCACGCCACCACCACCGTCAACCGTTAGTTGGTGGGTTTACATGTGCACAGATAGGGAGGCTGGAGTTCTATTGTCTGCCGATACTTTCTCTACGCTCCTGGAGGATTCTGTGTGGAGAGAAATAATGTCCATGGATGTTATTGAATCAAATCACGTCCGCATGTGGCTATCAATTCTTGTGTGATTTCCTTAAGCATGCATATCCTCCCCCTTCACAATGTTACCGGCGGTTCTCTTTAATCAAATGGACTCACTCGTCGTTATTTGCATTCTTCCTACTTTCTCCACAGACTAACGGCTTGAATTTCTTTCGCAAATATTTGGTCTCATAGTAAAGTGTAAAATGAAGTGTGTGGAGACCGAATCCCGGGGTTTCTTTCTAGTCAACAAAAATAACTGACGGAAGTTGTGTGTGACGAGTGATGAGGAACGTAATAATACAAAGAAGTTGCAGAGAAAGTCGGAAATGTGTTTTTTTACATTTTACCATGCAATAGCAATCATTGCACAAACTATCTACAAACTGCTCGCACACAAGTTTAGCTTTACTTTTTAGAGTCAGCACGTGGGATGCGTGAACGATGAAATGGATGGCAAATACTACAAAAAACAAATTACTAAAGGTATCTCTCATTTCCCTTGAGATTTGATATACACATTTACACACATCTCATTTAAAAACGCAATACTACGTGGTCCGGATTTTTTCTTTTTCTTCGTTTTGCAAAAATGAGGCCTTTGAGACACATTTGTTGGTCTGTGAAGCAAGAAATTCAACTATGATGGGTCTCATGGTGAACTCGTATCAGGAATTGTACTTATTTGAGTCTACCACTGGAACACTGGAATCCTCATCCACATTAACATACATGTTATACTTGAACATGTCTTCATTCATTCTACAAATACAAAGTACAAAGCACAAAGTATATCACCTGAGGCTAAACAAGTCTCGCTCGTAAGCCATCATTCAGGCTTATCATCAACGTGAGCAGAGAGAAAGCAGAATTATTAAAGTGAAGTCATCATCATATCAACATAGGTAATGCTTAAGTCACATCTCAAATACGATTGAAGATGAGACGGAAGAAATTCATCAAAGTGAATATGACGCAAGTGGAACGTGATTTTCTGTGATGATGGGTTACCAATCCACGTGTCTTCGATGCGTGATCAAGACCAATTACACACACAAAAGGTGATTATGTAAGGAAGCAATCAGAAACTGCACAGGATGCACAGGAATAAGATAGCATATCACAGAGAAGCATCGACTTTTTTTAGCACACAGAATAAATGTAATTTTTTAGTGATGTAGCAGGACTAGAAATTAGTTCCTGTCTAGCGTAAATATTATAATATTTAATTTTCTTTATTCTAAACAAGCAGACGAAAGTTGGAGAGAGTTGAAGAATGAGGATATGAGTGAATAGCATAAGAGATGAACTTTATAAGTGTCTCTGGAGTTTGTAAGTAGTACGGTGATCCTCATAATCATGAGCAAGTAAGCGAAGCATTAGATTGAACTCTGGCCCGTCTAGTCGTAACTTCATGAATATCATCTAGAGCTCCGTGGAGTACTCAGACTTGATGAGTTTTTCTATCAAACTAGGATCAGATCAGAAAGTAACCAGGGAAGAGAGGAAACTACAACTTGAAATCCATGAGTAAGCAAAGACACGCTCAGAGTCAATTTATTGCCTCCAGCCCAATTTCTAGTTCAAGTCTCTTCTCACTTTTCATTTTCTTTCGAAACCATCACAAGTCTCCTAAAGTCCTGAGTGTATGAAATGTCTAGTCGCTCTCCTAAACCTGATTTCCTTCATCCAGTAGCTTCGAGAGAAGAAAGAGCTACACAGGATAAATGATACAATAATAATTCTTTTTCAAAATAAGAAATAAATTTTACTTGTTCTTTCCATCTACTCGTACACAACTTCGATGCTGCTACATCTCTCACTAGTGTCACTAGTCCGCATCTTGTAAAGACTGTAGGGACCTACTTATTATAAAATTTTGTATTCCTATGAAACAACGCGTGCCTAGTTTTACTTAAAAACTGCGAGATACAAATCTTTATTTCAACCCATTCGTGCTCCAAGACGTTTTTTCCATGGATTGTTCACACAACAGTGACACTAGCTACTACACAGAAGCTAGATTCCCTAGGAGAAAGAGATGGATGAATCGAGAACGGAGATAAAGTGAAAGTTCCTCTCTGGGAGAATTGCGAAGTCACAGGGAAACTCTGCTGTGCATCTGCATCATCTTCTAAGACTATAATCATCGTTGTTACAAGTTCATCTTGACAATACTTGGGGAGAATTTTAAGCAACTTCCATTGGCTTCTTCTGCAAGGATTCATTATACTAGTGAAGTAGTGAGTGAGTAACATTAGACAGGTAGACAAAGAGGAGATCCTTCTTTGTAATGCCTTGAGGATACTTTCTCTAATTTTTCTTTTCGCCTGCAGCTTGTAATTTTACGAGGTAAGAGCCTTAATGGGAGTTGGTGGACTGGTGGCTCCCAAAACGTGGAAGAGTGAGTCGTTCTCATGAATTTTTATTCTTCTCTGTATTTCCTCATTATTCTTAGGTTGATCAATGAATGAATTTTCAAAAGATGAGGGACCGAGGCTACGCGTTGTAATAATGAGTAAAGATGAGTGGAAACATTAGTCCTGCTGGGACCACTACAAGTTCTTCATTAAACAACTAAAAACTGAGTGGAACTACGCAGAAGTTGATCCTGAGGAGTTTAACTCACGTTGATTTCGATTCAGAAAGAACGAGTGAGTTAAGATTAGATACTTTGGGTTCGGTCGTAAAAACAACCACACCTACAATCTCCAACAAAGTTGCAGAAACAACCTTCAGTTTAATAACTACAAAGCTATTTTAATGCAGAGCAGTTGGTCGTAAAACTGCATAGAAAATCACCTGCACGGGCAACGACAAGATCTCTCGTGCGAAGATTAGTTGCATGGTAAGAGATGTAATATTCAGATGGAGTTTGTTATGTCGTAGCTTCGTAGGCAGTATGCTATTAAAATCCATAATTAATTTTTATTGCTCAAGTCTTGAAAACATGGAATTCACTTTCATTCTTGTGGAAGCAACGACTCGAAAATAGTGGCAAGGGCCTCTAGATTCTAGAAGACTCTGCGTAGTAGGTACGAAAGATGGAATTATTATCTACCAGAAGAGTTTGGAAAAGGAGTGAATTGAGGAGCTAAAGAAAGCTGTACCAGTGCCTAAATAAGCAACTTGCAGTATAATTTCAATCTAAGGAATCTACAATAAAAGTAATTGCAGTTCCTTGAATGATGTTTTAGTTTCTTGTGCTTGAATTTTTAAACGGTTACCATAAATATTTCAGAGTATGTGGATCAATTTGCGGGGCATCAGATAGAAACTTCGTTGACAGAAAATCACGTTTATAACAACAACGCAATTGGTTATGGCTCGGGCGATTATTATTTGCCTTGTAGTGTCTATCAGAAAATCAACGTGTACTGTTATTAAAGTAAATATATATTGGCTTTCGATTCTTATGTTGTGTTCCATGTCATCCCAAAGAGAGACAATTAACTAGTCTATAAAAAGCCAAAAATCTACTGACAAATCCACACTTGCGTCAGTGTGCAGTTACTATCATTTCTCTCTGTATTTCATCAAGAATCACATATTTACCCAATCAGACTCCACATCTGTATCGTATTTATATAAACAAATTTAACATGAAAATCGTTGACGTTGTTAAAGATCTTCTCTTCACAGACTCTTACATGATGTCCCTGAACTTAATTCAGGCTTGCTCAACGTGCTACACAATGCCACTCAAGAAGGATAAGGATAAAGTATCCCAAGTCACCACAAACCCACGCAAAGCTATTTGCAAAATATTCTCAGTGCTTTCAATTACTTATGTGTTTATCTTTTGCATCCCATGTGGACTCCGATTGTACAAATCTCTGGATGAAAACTCAACTGTGCCATACAGCGCAAGCGAAAAGCTAATGGATTCAGGTTGGATGACCATAATGATCATTTGCTTCTTCTACAAAGTGGAGTTCAACAGATTACCTAAGGAAATCGTGACACTGCTGAATTCCAGCTATGAATTGGAGAAACAAGCTATTGCCAAGAGTGAGTAATATTTTAATCCACTTTTTGAATTGTGCGTAGTGTTGATTATTAATGTGATGCGTCGATATTTAGGTAAGCAAAAACTCCTGAAAGGAAGTCAAGAAGAACAAGTGTGGCCATTCTTAACATTCATGGCTTACACATCTTTCTCCAACCTCCCACTGGCAGTGGCACTGCTTTCTATTTTCCAGCCTTGCCTTTCCATATTCGTTGTCTCTCACTTCCTTCCGTGCGAAAACGGATCTTTGAATCCTTCCTACTTAAACGACCCAATCATCCTCACCACAATTGGACTTTCAGCTGTCTTCGAAGTATTCTTTTTCATTCAACTGATGAGCTGCGGATGTGTCATTAACATTCCCATGAGTTACTACCTCATGATTTCAATGAAAGTTCATATCAATACGGCTAAAACGTAATATTAATTCTAAAAATGCTATCTAATTACTTTGTTAATTACACTAGTATTCATTAAATGTTTCCAGTGCTGCTACAACTTTCTATCACGAGACTTTGGTCACTTGGAGGTCCTACCAAGTGTGGACAGTTCTCCTTAACATCGTATTTGGTCCTGTCTTCAACCCGGTTCTTGTTGGAGGATGGAGTGCTCTCGTAATCATTGGGGTTTTCACAGGTCTAAAGCTCGGAGATGTGGTTCCACCGCCTATTTACATGTTCTTCATTCTCATAGCTTTCGACGGGATTACAGCCATCTGCACTTTCATCAAAGTGTGTGGCGAAGTCAACGAGTTGTCTAAAACTGTTTTAATGCATTGGAAAACTCTGGCCTATAAGTCGCCTAGACCTAAACTGGTCACAAGACAATTGAAGTCTTGCCAAGATCTTAGAATCAAGTTGGGGAGTACCAACTTCTTCGATATGAGTACGTCGCTTGTCACCATCGACTTTTGTGTCGATCAAATTGTCAGGCTTTTAATTGCATCTTAAAGTAGAAAAATATGCTTGAGCTTACTTAAGGTAGCAGTTGATCATTTCGATTTAAATACAAATTTTTAGCCTAATACAATACCTCTTTGTTAAAACCTAAAATCTTAGTATTTGATCGAAGTTATACTTTGAACTTTAGCCCCTTAACATTATTCAGATGTGCAACACAATATCTACAATGCACGTAATATAAGTTAACACCAATAAACAACTAGCCGTCGTTTAATACTACAATTGAAACTTGTACGAGTGGAGATTCACGCGTGCTTTCTCCTTGCTTTCCCTTCGTTAATAAGATGGGAAGATCCGGTGAAGCATATTATTGGTAGAGGTTGAGCGAGTCTGGGAGAAATATGAGGACAAGACAAGTTCTGGGAAGACGCATCGAACCCAAAATGCGGTGGCAGTGGTTGTACAAGTCAACTTGGTAAATTGGATGGTTGTGGTTTCAAAGAGGAATGTATCATGAGCTGGCTGGCTTCTTGCTGTTTCCACTGATGTGTCCATGAGAAGACGTAAGGAAGGATGAGCTCACCCACTCTGCCCATATAACACCACATTACTTTCCCTACGCGTACCTTACACAAGTCTCTCCCCAATGGAACTGACTGAGGACGACTGTCTCTCGTAATAACGGAAACCTGACTAAACTCACTTTTCTTTGTCTCTGTCTCGGATTTAGATTGAGTGGGTTGACTTAACTTTACTTCTTGGTTGACCGAGTCATTCTTCATTGGTCAAACGACTTTTAATCCAACTGAAGATGAAATTCAAGTCTTTCCCCTCTCCTTCCGAACAAAGGTAACTTTCTCCACTTCATCATATAATGCGTGTCCATAAGACTTTCTCCCTCCTTCAATCTTAACTTTTACCTTCTTTATCTGTTCGCAAAGCTCGTTCGTACATGAAGATAGTTTGTGTGTCTTCTTCAGATTCATCTTCCCTTTGGGCTTCTTCTTCTTCTTCGTATATTAAAGGAGAAGAAATGACTTCAGAAATCAAATAACCAACCGGACCGGACTAAGTAGGAAGTAGGAGAATCCACGCACAATAATGAAATGGGAAATGCACGTGGTCAACGCATTCACCTTAAGCTGT
>JAQGAC010002055.1:0-11468 GCA_034696585.1 Isotomurus maculatus
GTACGCAGTAGAGGATAGGTGATATTGCCGCAGAGGTTCCCATTGAAATCGTCATTTGTAATGGACCACGCAGCATAACCCCCGAGACGGTGTTCCTCTCCAAATTCAACTTTAGCTTGGACACTCTTCGTATCGTCAAATGACACCCAATTTCCGTCTCTGTCCCTCATAAAAGGAACCTTTGCTACAATGTCTTCGTAGACTGTCCAGTCATTCTTAGGTTTCCTCAGCTTGTGACATATCTACATTTATTTGACAAGTAAAATTGAACGATTAAAATTTTCCTCTAATTGGAGCTTAGCAAATGTTACCTCATTGTAATTAAGGACTTTGTCATCCTTATTGAATGCACCTTGAAGGCTGTTTCCATACGAAGTGTGGGCCCCTAGACCATTGCCTTTTGTGCCGTATGTCAGTTTAAACGTTCTTCCTATGAACGGAATTCCCAGGATGACTTTGTGTGAAGAGATGTTCTTGTCCAGGACGAACGCCACAGCCTGTCCCACAGTCTTTAGCGTCACTGGGTAAAGGGGGGAATGGTGATCTGCAAACTGCCACCAATTCTTAGTCATGTATCCTTTTATTAGGAAGTAGTCCACAAATCCGTTTACAGCCGGAATATCGTAGCCGTTCTCAATTATCCACGCCTCCGAAGGTAGCGTTAGGCCCAACTCAAGTTGTTGAGCTTTCAGTACCGTCGACAACGACTGCCTCAAAGTAAAGGACAATCAGCAATTCATCCCTTCAGTTGATGAGCGATCAACCAAACTTTTGCAGTCATTACCTCAATTAGGTATGTCACTGGAAATACTAACGACCACCCACCATTCTGATGAGGAATAGGGAACACTTCTGGCCACATCCATTCCACGTTCAACCCATCTAACTCCAGTTTTCTTAATTATGAAAAATAATTTAAAATCTACTAAAATTCTTAAAATACTTAACACCAGCAAATCTATTTGATTTTACGTTACTCACTTCAAAAATTTGGCAACACTATCCGCAAAATTCCATCGGATGACGTTGGATGATGAAATTTTTAGAAAGTCCTCCTTTCTACTTCCAACTGATAGGATGACTTTCAACTTCTGATTCTGCTTCTTCAGACCCACAGCCTTTCTAGTCAGTTTGCCTACAAATTTAATATCATCTTCTAATCAGGTCCGAAGCTATTATAAAAGTGAAAACCTCCTCGTCGAAATCTTACTCAAATATGGGTGGGTGGGTCTGAGTTTGTAGTTCCTTGTGCCGTTCTCGTAAATCTCTGCAGATCTGTGTATCAAATGAGTGCACAAATCTGTATTAACATTTTCCACTCCGAACTTTCCATGTCCTTCCCTGTCGATCGCCCAGCTATTGAAGACACACATGACGGTCCTGTTGTGCGATTTCACAGCTGCAGTTAACAAAACAGGTTATGAAAGTTATACAATAGCTAGAATATTAGTTCTTAGGCCATAGAATTCTTAACCTATGGTTCTTAGGCTTACTTGACAAGGCCTGGTCTCCTGAAAACCCCAAGCCTATGTTTTTAGTGATACGCACTCGTGGAGTATCTTCAGGTGTTGTCTTCCATCCCTGTGAATTTTTATACGTAAGACATAATAGAAATAACCCCACTCTACAGTTCATTTTTGCTACTTAAAACTCAGGATGCATGCAAATCTGTTGTACAACAAACGCGGTGTTGTAAACTGAGAGTAGAAAGAGCGAAAGAAGTCAAATGCTTTCCAGAGCACCACAATTATAACCATAAAGCAACCACCAACGTACTCAGTTATCTTATCAGCTATCCCGTTTTCAGACTCACAGTCGTTCCATTTTATAATTTGAATCATTCCATTAACATGAAGTCTTATTCTTTCGTATTTTGTGAGCCGACTGCAGTCAACATCGTGAAGTAGTACGATTCCGGAAGTGACACTGATTGTGCAATTTTAAAACGGAATACTTATAAATCAAAAATTACGTAGGTTCTTTGATTATCATGTGCGCCATAGCACGTATCAGAAGAAGCAAAAGAAGATACGAGTCAGTAGAATCCACAAACAAACCGAATTTCTATTTTTAATCAAGTCCATAGTCCAAATGCTTTCTCACTTTCCCCAAACTATTCGTTATCAATCCAATAGTTCTCAGTGGTTGTTTTGTTGAAAATACTAACAACCTATCAATCTGCCGTCGTTATAAATGTCTACGAATTCGCTCAGCGTTAGGTGGATAAACCCAACTTACTCCTCCAAAACGGACTCCATGCTCTTCTGCTTCCCAAGTTCCGCAGAGTCCGCGTTGCAAAGTGATCCATTTATTTTTCGCATGTAAACGCATCTTCCTTAGAATGTTGTGACTTTCAATGTTTAATGAGCCCTAATCTAATCACTTGGCACCAAATCAAAGGTGTTTGTCTGTTCGTATGAAACAGTTCGAAATTCGAACTCATTTTCTCTCCAGATGAAACTCTGTTTTGTTACTTGTGTTCAAGTTGATGGATTTAAATAAATGAGAGGTTATCGGGAGGTTAACATGTTATGATTAAACTCGGAGGCTGAAAACACTGTAATTTACTTTAGAGCTTTATTCGATACGACATTTAAACCTTTAGATACACGATAAAGTTGGTGTGTCTATGTTGACTTTTACATATTCCTGTTAATTTTAAAAAATACTCACGTCACATTTAATTAAGTGCCAATGCTAAGTGTAAATTAAACCTGTTGGAAAGAGACCCGTTCCACAGCGTCATGAAGAAATGAACAAAGCTCCTTGAACGATGGACGATCTTGTGGATCTTCATTCCACGTTTGTAGCATCGTTTTCTCATACCTTTTTTCATATTATTTTTCAATTAAGGCTTTCATTGTCAATTGTTAAAGCTCGTGTGATATTATCATATAAATTAATCAATCTGAATGTATGTATGTGTAGTACAATTCAGTTGTGGCGTGTCTGGGGTTGGACAATCGCCGTCCTCCCATTAAGTCGTCTGTGAATCCGAAAGTGTAACTCATTCCGGGATAAGGAAGAGCTCCCAGCGAAAAGATCTCCCACAGAGTAACTCCAAATGCCCACGCATCCGATTTAGTGGAGAACTCCAGGTTTGTCAACGTCTCCAGGGACATGTGACGCCACGGCAAAGGCTCCTCAGAATTATTAACGCCTTGAATACTCACTTGCTTGTTTTTTATGCAAGTGCTATATGCGTACATCTTCCGAGATGAAACGAAGTCAGAAATCTTAACCAAATATTTCCTACAAACGCGAACATTTCTGGTTCCAAGATCTCCGTGAATCACCTAATCCAAAGCCCAATACTTTTAATTTGCGTTTGTCGATTTAAAGTTTGCCATTTACTTTTTTAGACGCCAAAACCTGCATCGCATTCGAAATCTGATAAGCCCAGATCAACAAAGTTGCGGATGAAATTTCCTTGCCCTCTTCTTCCACATTAGACTTGTCGCATGTAAATTCATCGTTTTTTATCAAATCCATGAAGCTCGATTTAGTTGTCTTCAAGTAGTTTTCTAGTGACCCCAAAGGACACATCTCCACAAAGACGTATACAATTCCTCGATGAATGAAGGCTGTGTTTGCTCCAATTAAGCCCAAAATATTATCATGCTTTCCTAGATACGTCATCACCTTGATCTCTTCCAATAATGAAAGCACGTGGTCTGTACTGGACAGCGGTTTTACTGTCTTCACAGCGACGACTTTATTCCGAACTTTTCCCCTCAGAACAACTCCATACGCTCCACTTCCCAAGATCTCATCGGCATCTGGAAAAATAATTAACTGAATAAGAAACTTCTATTCATTCGAGATTTACCTCCTTGGAACTCTAACATATTTCATATTCTGCGTGAGGAATCTCCAAAGAACTGTCGTATGGACTGCAATTGATGTGGTTTTCTGCTTGCAACTGCTCCAGCACTATAGCTTGAGTGTTTCGTTTATACTTCACACCGTTGTAAGTATAACCGTTTTTGAATCGACTGATCTCCGAGTTACCCAATTCATTCTACGATAGGCAGCTTATTTAAAATCCCGAAAAACGTATTATTGCATAAACTGCTTTCTTTTTTAAGTACTTTTTTTGCATTCCTATCTTCCGGACCAGAAACAGCAACGCAACCAGAAGGAGAATCATTCCAAGCACTGTCACAACTACGTAGATGACCACAGAGCTCCCACCACCATTTTCAGTCTGATCGGTCCCTTCTTAACACGAAAAATCACAAACTGTCAGGGAGTGGTAAATAACAATGCGGCTAAAATAACAATTTGGAATTGGAATTTCAAGAGCTTACTTTGGTTGTCTTTCCTTGACTGTGGTGGTGTTGGATGGGTTTTTGTGCTGTCAAAACTAGCGTTAGGACTGGTAGGCTTCGTCGTAGACGCTGGTTGTGTTGAGATTGCAGACCCTTGCGTAATGGTTTGGTTTGTGGCTTCCACACTGACTTTATTCGTAATTCTTTGCGACGTCGTTGTTGGCGTTGATTTTGGAGACGCTGAAAATGTTGATGGGTTTGTTGTGGTGTCCGAACTACCCGTGGCTTTTGGAATAGTCGGATTAACTTCAACCGCTTCTGCTGTCTTGCTGAGAACGTAGTTAATTGTTCGCAATAAAGGATAGGTGACTTCGCCACACCTGTCCCCTTTGAAATCATCGTTCATAATTGACCACGCTGCGTATCCACCAAGACGATTCTCCTCTCCGAACTCAACTTTAGCCTGGACACTCTTCGTGTTTTCAAACGACACCCAACTTCTGTCCGCATCCCTCATGAAAGGAACCTTTGCTTCCTTGTCTTCGTAAGCAGTCCATCCGGTAATAGTAGAGTGTTTCAATTTGTAACATATCTACAATCATTTCACAAATATAATTCAATTCAAGTTTTACCTGTGCGTAAGAAATGATACCTCATCGTAATTAAGGACTTTGTCATTCTTTTGGAATGCATCCTGAAGGTTCATCCCTCGTTCAGTTGCAGCCCCGAGACCACTCCCAGCTTGGTTATATATCAGCTTCGACATTATTCCTACAAATTGAATTCCCAGGATGACCCTATGTGAAGAAATGTTCTTTCCCAGAACAAACTTCACAGTATTTCCCACAGTTCCTTCTTTCAGTGGAAAAAGAGGGGAATTATGACGTGCAAATGGTCTTTGATGCCCTGCCAAGCCTCTGAGGATTAAGTAGTCCACATTCCAATCTAACACGGGAATGTTGTCGTTCCTCTCCATTATCCGTGTGTTTGAGGGCAGCGTCAAAATCAGCTCGAAACCTTCCATCGCTTTCGATAACGCCTGCTCCACAGAAAATCCAAGCATAAAATTTATTCCTCTAGATGCAATAAGAACAAACTTCAGGAGTCATTACGGCAATAAGATTTGTCACTCCGAACCAGTCAAAACTCGGTACACCACTTTCTTCTATTTTCGGCCATATCCATTCCACATTTACCCCGTCTAAATTATTATCTCTAAATATGAATCAATTTAATTGTTTTAAAACACTCAAGGTGACTCAAGAAACAAATCTATGGTTGCTTTCAGGTTACTTCAAAAAATTGAGAATTTTATTCGCCAAATTCGATAGCGTATAAGCATTAGTGTCTGCCGAAATAGTTTCAAAATCCCTTTTGTTAACTCCTAATGATAAGATGACTTTCAAGTTCTTGTTCTTGGCCTTCATACCAACTGCTTGTTTGTAGAAATCCTCACCTGCAAATTAAATAATTAAATCAAACCTTCAAATCCGATCCATAGCGTTTCGAGCTGCGTGATAAATTCTTAGTGGAATTCGTATTTACTTAAACCAGCATAGTTTTGAACTACATAGTATTGAACTACATAGTTCAATGAGTTGTAGTGTTTGTGCTCAATCTTGATCCCCGCAGACCTGAGTATCATGTGGGTACACAAATTTGCGTCAACGTCTGCCATTTCAAACTTTCTGTGTCCTTTGATATCGATTGCCCAACTGTCGAGAACGCACATGACGCGGCTGCTGTGCGATTCCACAGCTAAGCCAGTCAGTCATAAATTGTTTAAATGCGAGTTCTGCAAAAATTGCGAACCGTAGAATTTTAGCTTACTTGACTGAGTCAAATCCCCAGCGAACCCCAAGGTGTTATTATTCTTGACTTCCATATTTGGAGGCTTACTAGACATTATTTGAACAGTCCCAGGCGTCAGACAAATAATAAAAATCAATTCTGCTATATTTGTCATCTTTATTACATCAAACTCAGGTTGTCTGCTGATCTATGGGACAACAATCGTAATTTTGAGCTAGTTAAATGTATGCTGAAAGAAAAAGATCAGCGTAGGCTTCCCACTAATTTCACTGCAAACGCGAAACAACCACCAACCTCCTTAGTTATAAGTCTTTACGTTAAGTATAAGACTCGCTGTCCTTCCAGTTTGTAACAAAAACTGAAGTTACTTTGTCATAATGTAATATGAATGCCTTTTGCTAACGTGTAGTCAGTACACCACTTCAGCCAAAAAGATTAAATGGAATGACTCACTCGTGAGCAGTTTCGCAATAAATTCTAATTCTAATAACTGTAAACCCAAAGTCGATATTTTGATTGATATTTACGGAAACTATTTTGCGGATCTTCGGTAGTTTGAGGCCAATTGCGAATTTGCAGACGTCAGACACAACGGATACTTTAGAAAAACGATTCCACTCTAAAATTCATATTTGTTACTTAAAACTCTGGATGCAAATTGGAAATCTGTTGTACAACAATATAATTGTAAACTGAGAGTCTCGATGATGGTTTGTTTATCTCCCAGAGTAAGTAATATTTTCCTCTGCACCACAGTTATTACCACAAAGAATCCACCACCCTTCTTGATAGTTAACTTTCTTAATAATTATCAGTTGTCACACATTATCAGACTCCCAGTCCTTCCAGTTTGTGCCATGAATTTATCCTTCCCCGTCATCAGCCCTTATCAATCAACAAGCTACCGGAAATGAAATTAGTTGTGCAATTTTTAAGCGTAATACTTTTTTTGAATACTTAGATTAGCCAATTATCGTGCGAGTCATGAAATTAACACGTAAGCAAAAGAAGATAGGATTTAGTGGAACCCAAAAGTAACCAGAATTTCCGCAGAGGACTACTTCATTTCCGGCTGCAGTTGCTCTGATGAATGTCAGATTTTTACGAGGAGAGAAATTCGCAACTCATACTCATCTTCATATTATTATCTCTTTACTCAGTAGAAGAGTGAAGGTTGTGATGATTGATGATCTGAGACTGAAAACACTCGCTTTCTCTCTTTCTTTATTTCATGGGATCTTTTATTATTAACACTGTATTTACATAAGTGTGCGTGTGCGTCATTTTAGCGTTTAACTTTTATACTAGGTTATGATATCGTTGATGGCGAGGTATTCCTGTTCAAACAAACAAAACTCATGATTATTTTATGAATAAAGTGCTGAATTCAACTGTGACGTTAACTCTTTTACATGTTGAAAAGAAACTCGTTCCACAGACTCGCGAAGAAATGTACGAAGGTCCTCAAATGACGGACGTTGTTTTGGATTCTCATTCCACGTGTGTAACATAGTTTTCTCGTACCTTTTTATAATACTTGTCAATTAGGTCTTATATTAGTACGATATAGCTATTGATTAAGTACAGTTCAGTAGTAGCGTGTCTGGGTTTTGGCATTCGTAGTCCTCCCAGCAAATCATCTACGAATCCAAAAGTATAACTCATTCCGGGATAAGGAATGTCTCCAAGAGTAAAGATCTCCCAGACAGTTACGCCAAATGCCCACACATCCGATTTTGTGGAGAACTCCATGTTTCTCAACGCTTCCAGTGACATGTGACGCCAAGGCAAAGGCTCCTAATTAACAGACTCTTGGTGAATACATCAATTCCTCACAATGTTCTGTTCATTTTCATGCACAGTCTTTAGTTATATGTTCACCACCTGCTTCTGTTTAATGTAATTACAGTACTCATACAACTTCCGAGATAATCCAAAGTCAGAAACCTTGACCAAATGTTTGCTTCGAAGGAGAACATTTCTCGTTGCTAAATCTCCATGAATTACCTACACAACAGCATCACATAAATAATTAAAGATGCAAGTTGCAATTGTCACTGTAAACTTTGGGTTATACGTTTTTGGACGCCAAAAATTGCATCGCGTTTGAGATCTGGTGAGCCCAAATCAACAAAGTCAATGAGGACATTCCCCCACTGTCTTCTTTGATTGGAGACTTGTCGCGTGTGAATTCATCGTTATTCATCAAATCCACGAAATTCGACCTGTTTTCCTTCAAGTGTTTTTCTAATGACCCCAAAGGACAAAACTCCACAAAGACGTGCACAGTTCCTCGATGAAGTAACGCTGTGTGCGCCCCAATTAGGCCCAAGATGTTCTCATGTCTTCCCAGGTACGTCATCAACTTTATCTCTTCTAGTAACGACAACACATATTCCTTATTGGACAACGGCTTTACGGTCTTCACAGCTACAACTTCATTCCGAACATTTCCTTTCAACACAATTCCATACGCTCCACTTCCCAAAATCTCACTCGCGCCTGCAAAGAAAACCAACTTGAAATTGTTTTTCCATCACCATCAACATGTGGCCCTTAAAACTTCATTACATATTTCATAATCTGTGTGTGAAATCTCCAAACATTTGTCGTAAGGATTGTGATTGACGTTGTCCTCTCCTTGCAGCTGTTCCAACATTATCGCCTCACTGTTTAGCTTATTATCCACAGTTTCATGCGTGTACCCCTGCTTGAATCGACGTATCTCAGAGGCTGACAATCCATTCTGCAATCATGAGCTGGTTTATTTATGTACTCAAAACAGGCGAGGCAAAAAAGTATATCAAGTCGCAATTACATCATTTCCTCTCCTTTTCCACCAAACTAGACAGAGAACTACTACAGTAAGTAGAATTATCCCCAGCAGTATCACAATGACATAATAGACAAAGTAAAAACTCTCTGAAGCTGTCGGATTGTTTGTCCTCGCTGAATTTGCTTTCCTGCTTAGGACGTAATTGACTGTTCGCAAAAGGGGATAGGTAAATCCTCCACCGCAAAAGTCTCCCTTAAAGTCATCGGCTGAAATGGCCAACGCTGCATATCCCCCGAGACCTCGTTCCTCTCCGAATTCAACTTTAGCCGCTACACTTTTCGTGTCTTCAAAGGACACCCAGTTTTGATGCATATCCCTCATAAAAGGAACCTTTGCTACGGTGTCTTCGTAGACCGTCCAATCACTCCGAGTGTATCTCAAGTCGTAACAGATCTGCAATGATTTGAGTTGCATAATTCAATTCCAATGTTTCCTCGAAAGATAAAATGTTACCTCGTTGTAATTAAGGACTTCGTTATCCTCACTGAATTCGCCGCGAAAGCCCCTTCCTTGAAGAATGGGAGCCCCGAGACCACTTCCGTTATCGTGGGCATCTGCCAGCTTAAACGTTTTTCCAAGAAACAGGATCCCCAGGATGACTTTATGTGAAGATATCTTGTCAAGAACGAAGTCCACAGTCCTTCCAACAGTACTTCCTGCCAGTGGCAGAAGGGGGTTAAGGTGACCTGCGACTTGCCTCAAATCCCATACCAAGACATTTACGATGAAGAAGTCCACATTTCTCTCCAATGCTGAAATGTTGTAGCCACTCTCAACGATTGAGATGTCTGTAGCCAACGTCAAGCCTAGCTCCAAATTCTGAGCTCTCAATTCTTGAGACAACGCCTGCCGCAGAGGAACCACAAGCATTAGAATTTAGAATACTTCGCTTCTATAGTATAGCGTTAAACTTAAGTCGTCACTGCAATAAGGTGGGTTCCTCCAATTCTGTGGCTACCAGTTTTACTCCCGCGGGTTGATCGCAGATCGACGTTCACCCCGTCAAACGCCATGTCTCTTAATAAGGACCAAACATTATTTGCACCAAAATATTGCACACTCGCACGTCTAGTAGCTTTCAGGTTAATTACTTCACAAATTGGACAATTTTCGTCACGGAATACTGTCGTGAACTTTTATATGACGAAATTACATTCACCACTCCAATCCATAAGATCACTTTTAATTTCGAATTCTGCTTCTTCAGACTCAGAGCTTGTGTGTACATTTCTTCCCCTGCAATTTAAATCAAACTTTCAATCATAAAGATCGATAAGATACACAGCTTTTTGAAAAACTACTTGTGAACATCTTACTTCTCAAAATACCGGCGTATTTTATTGGTTCAAAGCTTAATGTCCCATTCTCGTCCCGAACACCCAGAGATTCGAATATTAAGTGAGTACACAAAGTTGCATTAACGTCTTCCATTCCAAATTTTCCATGTCCCTCGAGGTTGGCCGCCCAGCTCTTGAAGAGGCAAATGACGCGACGGTTGTGCGATTGCACAGCTGTCCAGATTAGAAAAGAATTCTTTAACGACGGATTACACAATGAATTGAATGAATATGACACTTTTGCCTGTAGTTTTTAGCTTACTTGACAAGGCCACATCCCCCGTGAACCCCAAAGCAATTTTTTTAGTGACGTGAATATTCGGATGGTCCGTAGACATTAAATCTACAGTTCCAGACGTCAGACAAATTATGAGAAACAATTCCACTCTATAATTCATCTCTTTAATAAATAACTCGGGTTGAAAGCAAATCTACTGTACAAGAATCGTAGTGTTAAGTTAATAAAATTAGCTGACAGAAATAAGTCAGCCTATAGGCTTTCTAGTAATTCCAGTCCACCACATTTTTACCACAAACTAACCACCAACCTCATTAGTTTTCGCGTTGTCAGTTGTCAGCCTCGCAGTTCTCAAGCTTTGTGCCTTAAACTGAAGGTGTTTTGTAAATCTAATACCATATTATTATGTCTTATGCTTTTTCAAGAAAGGTTTCCTAACATGTGACAATCCTGGTGGAATTTTCAAGCCTGCTGTTTTTACCCTGAGAACGCCGATTCTGAAACTGATTGAAATCTAAATAAAACGCAATGAACAACGGAACGGCAGCCAGGAGATCAGAATCGTTAATCTGTTTGTCTGCGTCTTGCTCATTCATTTAAAGGGAATCAGACTACTTAATTAATTAAGTAATTATCAGGTCTGTAGAATTAGAGAATCTGTCAACACGACAAGGCTGGAAGTTGCATCATTATTCATTAGATTAGAAGGCCATGTGAAATAATGTGAATAGAAATCCAAAGTGGAATCGTGGAACATGTTTAGTCGCATCGCGGAGGTAACTTCTCTCCGTTTTTGTTCGTCACTGCTCCATTAAACTTTTGGTCAGGATGAGTTCCTGTAAAAACTCGGAACAAAAGAATAATCGCGAAGGATCAACTCCTTCCAAAGTAGCCATCGAAGGAGTTGTGGAAGTTTGATCGATGTGGGAAGAGATGATCTTTTCGTGGGGAGGCTCATCGAGGAACAATACTCG
>JAQGAC010002056.1:0-11468 GCA_034696585.1 Isotomurus maculatus
TGCTGGCCAAGGCTGAACACACAATTGTCGTCAATGAAGATCTGCAGCAGAATTTCGACCGAACTTCATAAAGCAACATGAGAATTGTAATTCCAATCGCTGAAGTGTTGGGAGTGACTTTGTTGTTGCTGCTCATCTTTGCGGCTGCCCAATACCCTCAGGACGAAACTGATTCAGAAATTACGGATACAATTGGAACGGATAATGAATCAGGAGCAGCTAAGGGTTCGCGGGACACACGTCAAGGCGAAAAGGAGCCCTCAGTGAATGATGATGATCTCACAACCACACTTCCGACCGACACGACAACAACCACACCTTCGACCGACACGAACACAGCCATACCATCGATCGAGTAAGTTTTTCATTCAGTCAAACCTCCGAAATTCAATAATTACGCCTTGCTAATCCGGCTGCGTTTTTTCATACAGAATCGGTGGACACTTTCGCGACTACTTGAGCGGTCCCATCGAAAATAGCTTTTCGTTAAGCAAGTATGACCCGGTACGGAAAAACCACTGACAAGTGACAACAAACAAGTTTTCCTCCTTTAAAAAATTTCGAATTTTGTGAATTGTGGCTCGATTGCAGGTGCTCCTGTATGCAGGGAAGATAGAAAATCCGGGGCAAGTCGTCAATGGGAAAGTTAAAATCCGGAAGTGGCTTCTTTGGGGAGATACGGGCGAATTTTCTAGCGTCTGCCACCTTCAGCGTATTTAGTACGGCTAATCCAGATCGTTTGATTCATGTGCGTGGTGAATGATATTAAATTGTTCCTTTGTAGTAATTTTGGAGAGAGAGCCTTGTTCCTTTGTCTGGTGAGTGGAAATTACATCGCGTACATGGAAGATGGGGAAGCAGATGAGTTCGTTATCTCTGATGCTAAACAGCTGAAACCGGCAGAAGATATAACATACGCCATTGAAGCTCGCAAGCACTTCCCGTTGTTCCTTATTGTTCCACAAAGGCATCTTGGAGCGAAGATAAGGTTAATCTCGATTAAAAACCAGCTGTGGTGCCATATTTTTGGATAAATTAACTTCTAATGACTGAAACACGTTGTATAGTGATGAAGATTATTGGAAAGAACTAACGGGTAAACTGGAAGAGCTGCACAATAATTCAGCTGTAACTATGTCAGATCCTGTGAATTTGATGGAGTCCGACTTCTGCTATAGTTGGGACTACCGACTTGATATTAAAGCGAAAGGTAATTTAACAGAACAGTAGTGAATCTAAAATCTCTCATTCGAGTAAATATCAGGTGGAATTTAAAAAAAACACAATAAGTGATAAACGATTTTGCTTCCTAGTTAATTTCGTCTTCAAAGAAAGCCAACCTAAGACAGGATTCGGGCAGAAGGGATCGCATTTAATTGCTGTTAGTTTTAATCTGTTATTATAATAATATACAAGCGTCAATGTATGATCGATTTAGTAACGTGATGAAATGGATATGAAGCAGCTATTCATCTTTTCATAGGAACTGCTAGTGTGGATTATCGAACCGGTTACAGAGCACTATAAGTCTCTCAAAATCGCCCAGGAAGATGCTAATACGGACGTTACGGACTATTCAAAACTCTTGACTCGTCGTTTCCAGTCAAAAAATATTATTCCTTGTCTACGACACGTGCATCCAAGTGTTGAACTGATGTCAGAAGTTGTGTTTGTTGAAGAACGAGATACGACCAGCATTAGAACGTTAGAGCAACCACAGAGTGGTATGAAATGATTTACATGCGTGAGTACTTAAGGTATTTTGTATAGACCTCATTGGAGAATGCAACTGAAGATCCACACTGACGCGTTGGTTTCCACATTGGACGACATTTCATTTACAATTTCATCACTCCAGCATGCAGTACTATTCAAGTGCTTTGTAGGGTGCGGTTTTTATTATAATTTGACTGCATAATGTCACGTGCTGTTGACCACCCTGACCATGAGTGTGTAACTTCTGTAGGGACGTGAGGGTTATGGTGTCGTACAGGGACTTCAACTTCATCGACGAAGGACAAACAGATCGGAATCAAATTAACTGGAAAGTTAGCCACATGGATGATGTTAGACGTGCATACCTTAGTCTGAAGCTGAAGCATGTGTATGGACATGGAGTATGGACTTATTTCTAAAAAACTACTTTCATTCCACATTTATATTGGATAAAGCCACGTTCGGCCCTCTCTGCAGACTAAGTTTACAGGATCGGCATGGACCAAATCTTATCAAAGTGGGGCTAGCAGAACGGATGCCGTTGTAATTTCCAATCCTTGCATTTCTCAAGAATTTGCACTTGCAGTGGCTGGAAGGGTCTACGTAGTTGAACAGTTTCTGAGTGATTATAGAAGTAATGTTGCTGATGTAACTCTGCCTGGTTTAGATTTCGATGATACAACTGATAAAGAATACTCGACCATTACTCAACATCCCGTAAGTTTGAATTATCGATAATTATATAAGAGTTTGACGATCTAGGCTCACAAAGACCATCAAAAAACATGAAAATTTCAGAAATATTACGGAGTTAGGGATGTTGCATTCACTCCGACGCACTTCGCTATTTTAAGGGACGACTCCTCTGTTTATCTTCAGCCTCATTCTATTTACTATCAAGGATTTGCCTACATGACAGCTATCTCGAAATTCCGTTTAGATGCTTTTGTGAAGCGAAAATGGTGCTCGAAGAGTTCGTACCAGAAGGTAGGTTACACAATTTAAAATATGAACAGTTAAGTTGTAGAGTGAATCTCCTAAAATACTTCACGTAGACCAGTAACATGTTGATCCCCGGATATAGTCGACTTGGTGTTATCATGTTCATCCAAATATTTCCAACTGAGGCACATGGTAAGCAAAAATATGGTCGTATTTATTTTTTTATATTTTATCACGTCGTCTACTATATCGAATCTTTTAATATCACTATACTCTAGCAAATGTTCATCTTGAAAAGAGAAAAAGCGCATGCTTATCTACCAGTGATGATGACGTCAGTGTTGAATTCGAAGACGTTTTGAAGAAGTCTGTGAATGAAACATGTATTCATCAAAAAGATGCGGTTCAGCACAGCAACGAACAAGGTTTGCCTGTTGAAGACGACTGGTCTGGCTGCAAGGCTGATGAGGAGGATCCAATGGCGGCTACAGATGTGGGGGATACTGATGAAATGCTTAAATATGTTAAAGATTTTGAAGAGTTCTTCCCTGAATTCGATCCTCACTTTCCTCGTGAAGTTGTGAACCCAGCTCTTCATAAAATATCTGCCAACAAAACTCATTACAACTTGGCATTAGTTTATACTGTGGATGAAACAGACATCGCTGGTGAGAAAATTGAAAACGTAAGTCCCGCAAGGGTTTCAATTTTAATTGAATTGATCCATTTGAATTCTTATTTTATTACTATAACTATCGTATATACATTTCAGGAATTAAAGAAAAATGGCTTGACTGTGCAAAAACGCTCACAGGACCAAGGTAAAACAGGAGGTATTAGTCTACACGCTGTGGAGTTCACTGCGGAAGACAAACGATTTGTATTCGGGGCTGACTTCAATTCAGATGAAGTTATTTGGAAATCTGATAATCCTGATACCTCACCACCACCTACCCCAGTCGATTCGTCGTCATCACCAATGTCTATGATAGTCGCCATGTTGTATACTCGTAATCTGGCAGCCAAACTTTACCCAACGCCTTATAATGAATCCAGTGAAGTAGTTCTAGACTCAGATATTCATTTCCCAGGCTCATTTTTTGTCAGATCGAAACAGTATCAACCAAATGTCGGCAGCAATAAGGCATCATACATAGCGAAATTATCAACCGTTAGTACAGCGTTACCTGTTTACGCTCTGGATTTAGGAGACGTTGTCATATTTTCTTCAATAGAAGGACGCTACGCTAGACCTATGAGTTATTTTACTAGGCAAGATATCCACAAAATGTTAAAGGAAACGAAACATGGGACTAACCCAAGCGATTCAAGGCAATTGGAGAAGAAGGATCGAAAAACTAAAATTTCTGATTGCAAGTATGTCCCATCTAGCACTGCAGTATTTATTTTTTCAACTTGAAGTTGAATGTTTATATTTTGAAATTGCTAAGCTGGCCACTTAGTGACTTCCTGATGACGGAACAAGGGTTTGTATCAGTTTTGAGAAGGCGACCAGAAGTCGCGGAATCAGGTGTCCCTTCGAGTACTCCAGATCCAGAATGTCGGGACCCTGCAAATGCTACTCTCGAGGGTCAAAGCATATTAATTGGGTCGATACACACACTGGACTCTTTTCGAGAAGTCAGACCGTTTGCAGCAGAAGATAACATCTTTCAGATGACAACTCCTGATGGAGAAATAGTGTACGGCAAATTTACTACACAAAGTTTCTACCCAATTTCAGAGTGCGCCATCTTATCCGTTGAAAGATTCAAGGAGAACCCCACAGAACCAAATGCAAACGAGAAGAGTTGTATAATTCAAGATCCATCAGAAACTCCTTTATGTGTTCTGCCAATCACGAAACATTGTAGACCTTGGGAGGATGAGATGGATGTCCCGAACTGCAATGCGTCTATGAGCACAAATTGTGTGTATGTTGGCCAGGATGGACGTGTACCTCGGAAGGATTATCCTAGGAAAGAAATTGGTGCAGCAAGCATTCTAAATGTACAATTCAATAGTCTCTTGAGTGGAAATCTTCAGCTAGTTGCAGAAGAAAAACTGACTGAACCACCGGGAAATTTCTTACACATTTCAAAGTCAAAGGCAGACCATATCTGCCCTTTCTCAGATTTCCGTATCGAATACATTCCCTTCAACTATGCGGACATAGGTATTCCAAGCTTCGTGATTTATGATTCTTCTCTAAGAATTAATAACATTTGAGCTTAAATCTGTTCGACCTGATTAGGATTTTCTACGAGAATCACTGCCTTCGTGTCATATTACGGAATTTTGATTCCTGCTGAAATTGACTTATTAGTGGAATTCGACGAAGAACCGGGGATCCAAATCGTGGTACATTTTCATTTTACACTTATCTTTTTCATACGTAATGAAACTGAAGGTCACAAATTAAGTAATAACGTTTTACGTAGACAACATCATCTGTCAGTCAGCAAAGAGACGAAGTCACAATTACCAAAACTATAGATCTCGAGTTCACACTCACGGACCAGGTAACTCTCAGAGAAGACCAGTTGACAATATGTAGTCAACAGGCTAAGTTTTGGCTGATTTTTAACATGGTTCATTAATAACTCCAAAAATGACAGGCTTTACGCAGGATGAAAGAAGAAAAGTTAGTGAGAACTGATATCCGGGAAACAATAAATCTAGACAGAGAACTTCACTCCGTGTTCAGCATAACCATACGACCCAGCATTGTAAACGCTAAATGTAATAAGGAGGACTTCTATACGGTACGCTTACTTAAATTTTCTTTATGTTTAGTTTAGTAAACAATGATTGCTTCGTAGACTATACAATACAACATAGGCTGTTATCCATTTAACAAACTGCGGCTTTTGGCTGAAGCAACTCCAGTGAGAAAGAAAGACCTGGAGAAGGACGGCTGGCGTCGTTCAGGTGACGTGCTTGAGGTACCGCGCGCACATGTTTGGCATAAGCAGAGAGAAAGGTTCAATTGCAAAGGCGACAAAAATAGCAATACTAAATGCAAAGTAAGTTAAGTCTAAAGACAAAGTTATAGTAAGGTAAAGTACGGGGTACCGCAAAAATCTACTTTTTATGCGCACTCTTTCATAATGCTCTAATTTTTATCTTAGATTCCATTCGCCTACTTATATGGGGACCAAATTTATGATCTTTCATGGCGAGATCCCTTCGTTCCTCGATTCGAACAAATGATAAGCTCTCGAGCACGTAAAGTACGAGGAAATATAGTAGTGTACAATATGTTGAGTAATGCTACTTTGATGAATATCACTATGCTGGAAGCTCGATGCTACAACAATGGGTAAATATACTGATTGAACTAAGCTCCCCATGAAGATTAACTAGAAACTTCTTATAATCCTATTTGTACAGGAGTATTCCTAAAGATAAAGTTAAGGATAAGTCTTGGCATGATAGGCTTCAGGCATCTACTTCTGCTATTGGTCTACAATCGTTTGAGAGAGAAGACATTTATCAATATTACTCGGACTGCTTCGAAGTTTCAGTGAGTTCTTGTCATTCAGAATTTTATGTATTGTTCTATAGAATGGTGTACAATTGTGGTTATTTCGATCCGTAATTTGATGCATAAGCACTATAAATCAATAACGATTAATTTTGGCACATGTTTCTTAGGAATTGCCTAGAGAATCTCCTGACAAACTGGATTCCCAACATTACCGGTTAATAAACCTGACAAATCAAAATACAATTAGGTTCGACGAAACGAAACCCCATATACGTACTAAAAACCGTAACCAAATCTACATTCTTCGGGCTGCTGTCCTCAACACCTATTTCAACCGATTTACTTATTGTCAATTAATGGACACTGTATTTCTCTTACGAATTACTGGGATTCCTGCTCCTAGAGAGGCTCTAAATGTTATAGATTTTATAGGCATTCTATCAGTTCTTGCTTTCTTTTTCGTCTCCGTATATTTTGTATTTTATAAGTTTTATACGTGGAAACTAGACATACCAGCTATACCAGGAACGGAAGAAGATCCAGAGTTAACCGATGGCATTCCAGGGGAAACTGAATTTGTAAGTTTAAGTTTTGAACAGAATTTAGTTCGATCGTACTTTAAATTTTTTTTGTGTAATTGTGATGGGACAAACAATAAATTGTTTTTTTGTGTCTAGGGTCAAGTGGAAAGTGACCACATGATGAAGCGCCTTGCTGTTAAAGTACACGCAATCGCCAAATGGAGACGAAAAGTGAAGCAAAGATCCGAAAGACCTAATTCTGCTTCTAAAGTGAGTGTGTCGTCCAAAGCTGCTGCTAATCATTAAGTCCACTTCTCGTATCTTCAGTGCACCTGCTGTGTAGAATTCAGAGTTCATAGTTATCGTGTCCTGTCCTTACTCTAGGTTTAAAATAAATCCTTGATTATCACTATTTTTGTGTACTAGTTCCTCGGGGCATGAAGTGCAATAGTTCAATTGTGTCAACTGTCAGTGAAGTTGAGTAGACAAAGACGGCGGGTGACTCAACCGTCTGTTGCTATTGCGTGTTAATAACTCACTGCATATAAATACTGTGTTGTTGATTTTAGTGAATACACGTACATATTTAATTTTTAACTTCTAACGTTATGCATGATTCCAGATCCGAGTGAATTAATTTCTAGTTCAGGCAGTAGACTCAGTTGTAAAATAAATGACACAGTAGGCTTTTAAATTATAATACATAATTACTTACATATCAACATAATTGAGTGCGACTGATTCGCAAGAATACTAAGTTGCTGACAGTACATTTTGTTCTGCTGAGTACAATTCATAGGGATTAAAAATTAATACAATATGAACGAGGAAAGGCTTCCAGAGAGTTTCGACGTGTTGATCGTTGGGACAGGAGTGACAGAGTCGATTGTTTCAGCAGCTGTCAGTAGAAATGGTCATTCAGTTCTTCACTTGGACCCTCGTGATTATTACGGAGGAGTGTGGGCGACGCTGAATTTCGACTGTTGGCTGTCAGGAGACTTCACTCGACCCCCACAAGTCGTCCTTCCAATGGAGCAGGAGACCTCGCAAGTACTCATTTCATGGAGCAACGCTTGCAGGGAATTCGAAGATGTGTGGTACTCAGAAGATATTAGGATTCAAGAGGAATTGACGAAAAACTGTCGACGATTTAATATTGATGTTTGTCCTAAGGTATGTGGTTGGCCTGAGGGGGCCACCAGTTAACCACTTAATTATTATTTTTATTATAAACCAAAGTAATATTATTTGTTGTTGATTATTGGTGGTTGCTTTAATTTGTATAGGTGGTTCTAGCCCGTGAAGAGATTATCGAACTCCTCATTAAGTCGAATGTTTCCAGATACCTTGAGTTTTTGAGAGTGGGAAAGCTCTTTACTAGCTTACCTCATCCGTCCTCTAATGTGATCGAGTCCATTCCACTTTCTAGATCAGATATTTTCACTTCCAAATCAGTTAGCCTTGTCGAAAAACGAAGCCTTGTTAAATTCATTGAAGCTATTTTAAAGCCTGACGATGGGAAGTCTTCTGAAGGTTTATCGACGGATGGGAGCGAATCCCAGGACACATCTGAAGTGGAAGGAGCTCCTACTTTTGAAGACTTGGCCAAGTCTTGTAAGCTTTCGGAGAAAGTTAAGCATCTTGTCAGAGCAGCTGTACGGACATTAGAAGATGGATTCACGGATGAAGAATCTACAGAAGACATCTTCAATTTGACATTCGTCAACCGATGCAAGAATTTCCTGCAATCAATAGGGCGTTTTGGTAATCAAACTCCGTACTTGTGGACATTGTATGGAATAAGTAAGTTTTAATTATAGGCGGAATGAGGATCTGAAATGTTTCTCACTTGTGTCCTTTAATTTGATTTTGTATAATTATTTTAGGTGAGATTTGTCAAGCTTTCTGTCGCCTTTCTGCGGTGTACGGCGGATTATTTATTTTAAAAAGATATATCTCTGGGCTTGAGGATGCTGGAGATGAAATTAAAGTCAAATCTGAAAACGATGATTTTAAGACAAAGTTTTTAGTTATGGGAAGTGAAATGGAATATTTTAAAAGCCCTGAGTATGCAAGGCGGCGCAAAGTTTCCAGAACAGTGTGTCGAGGGGTTCTTGTAACCTCAGGTGGAACAATTACCTCGGAAGTAAGTAAACCGGGGACCCGAAATGACGGCATTTACTTGTACAAGATTGAAGATCTTGAAGTTGTGGAAATGAATCATTCTAGCCAAGCCGTGCCTAAAGATTACAGTAATAATTTACTAGTTCTACATCTTCGCTATTTCAGAGTAACTAAATATTATTCTTGTTCTTTTCCTAGGACTTCTTCAAGTTACTTCTCCACTCCACCTTATATCAGATAATCCGGTCTCTGCAAGACAGAAAATAGAGGCAGCATTAAGTCCGTTTATTGATTTCTGCGAACCACAACCATCACAAGAAAATGAAGTACCACAGGACAAAAGTGATCCAAGTCCACAAAATCCCTCCGTGCCTGAAGAGAAATCCGCAAGTAGTAATTTAAAGCCTAAAGTGTTGTACGGCTCGTATTTTTTTATCGATATGTTTGAAGAGGATGATGAGATGTTTCGCATTAAGAAAGGTACATACGATCCATCAGAAAACATGGGTGGAAAAGTGCTTAGCTGTGCAACAGGCACATCAGATATCAGTGCACAAGTAGAGAAAGCTAAAGAAATATTCCATAGAATGTTTCCTGAAGAAGAGTTTCTACCAAAAGCGCCTGATATGGCAGAGGAAATGGAGGAAAATGGATTTTCGGAAACGGAAGATCATATTGAACCTGCACCGGAGCCAGAAGCAGAGTTGCAAGACGTGAACAATGTCCCGCATCAGGACATTCCTATTGAAAATGACAACATTGATGGCAATGCTAATGAATAGTTTACAGACTATCGTGTAATCGACTCTCCAATAATCGCTGCGAATCCTGAAATAAAATCGATGAGTCAATATCGATCCGTTTACATATTCATTCAAAGCAGAGTATGTATGAGCTTTGGTCTGTCGTGTAATTTCCCAGGCAAGCTAAGTACCCTTCTTTATAGCTTAGAAGAACATCGTTTTTTGTGTCATCTCATCAGTTGCAAGAAAATAGCTAGTAAGATTTTGTCTTCGGACGTGAATGTTGACGCTTGTGCTGCGAAGTGTCATATGTTAAAGAAGAACTACTGCTGAGCGCGTGATTTTTTAGCAAACACTCAGCTATGAATGAGCCTTCTTAGCTTTTCAGTAGTGGTTCTTTACGATACGAAGCGAGGCTTTACAGGAATATTTTACACAAGTTGTAGTGATTCACCTCTCAGAATTTATTGAAATGAAGAACAACTAGAGTCAGCACTACTCCTTCGTCTACTTCTTATCCTTCCATCATCTGATGGGAACAATTCCATGCAGCCGCCGTATAACCATTCTCATCCTAGACACCTTTTGCACACTTTAGCAAATCTCTCGTGGCATATTTCCAATATTCCAATCGATGCTGAATACTCTGAAACTGCTTGATGTTCATCTGTCGAAATATCCGCAGCAAAGAAACCTAAGGTTCTAAGACATCATATACAAGGAACAGTACTTTTGTTCTCTTTCTTTTGTATTGCATGCTCATAGATCCTGACTAGGCTCAGAAAAGTTGCCGTGTGTGCAACTACTGAACGGAGAGAGCTGGGCTTATTAATTAGAGGCTAAACAATAAATTAAACTGCTGTGGTCAACCCTTGTCCTTTGTGGACATGCCCTATTGCGTTTCCATTTTCGGAAGAAATGGAAGCGAGAAAGTAGAAAGAAATGGAAAGTCTTAAATAAGCTTTACAGAAGAAATTGAGAGACCACAGGAAGTTGTGTTGGTTTCCTTCCTGGTGTTACATCCCGTACACCGTTAGCCCTGAGGAGTATCTTTTACTACTACTTGTTTTCGGTACCAGCCAACAAACTATAGGAAAGTGTTGGACGAAAGACTAAACAACAAGAAGGGGGAACCCAACATTACTTTGTCCGTTGTACAATACATTACGAAATTCACTAAGAAAGGCTCATATGAAGCATTTTTTGGAGAAATGTAGGACCATCAAACAAAACTAATTTTCTGCTTCATAGCCCCATAATGGTCCCAGTGTGAATTCCACACACACACACACACTGACTTTTCCTGAACTCAAATCTGGATTTTTGAACTCAATCTACCCTGAATTTGCTTGAATCTAGTGTGGTTTTAGTGGTACTTCGAGATAAAAACTACTTGACTTCGTGCAATTCGACACAGAAAGTGTATAGTAGCCCAGTCCCTATACAAGCAAAAGCAGGAGGAAGGAAAAGTCTTCATGAAAAAGGCCGCTGTTGGTTGGTAGTGCTGGTAGTGTGGCATCTGCTGCTGCTGCTGCTTTCACTTCCTCCTGGAGAAACGTCCGTAAAAACCACGACTTGTAAAAGTTATTGCTCGTCTTCATCCTTCCACCACTGATGCTACACGGTTCATTTCAAAGGGATAAACATTCTCTCACATTAAGTTCATACAAGCCAACCGTGTCCAGCAACTCAGTCTCCTCGATCTCTCCTCCTTTTACTTTTTTCACAGATGCATTTTCTCGGGGATTTAGTCGATTTACTCTCTCTCCATTCTACTACACATTCGAGGTCGACTTTCATGACCTTCGTACCAAACTATATGGGCTTAAAGTGCCGGAGCGGAATCAAAATGTCACTTTATGTAGACTCTTCGTATGCAATAATAACAAATCTTGATCCCAATGCTCAAAAGTTGAACTTTAAGTGCTAAAA